>JBCJKH010056573.1:9684-21216 GCA_039877255.1 Loriculus beryllinus
TGATGGCTAGAGATGGGATATCCCAAATCAGTCTCAGTGGCCAGATCATTCTCTCCTGGGCATCACTGCAGCCACGAGATTCTTTCTGGTCCTATCTTGTCTCACATGCATCCCAAGTAGCTGGAAAATGAGAAATCACTGTGTATTTCTGGCCCTAATGAGGTTCTTTCTTCCCTCCCTGATGCTCTATGTAGTGCAGCTACTGTGAAGGTGACACCAAAGTACATTCGTCACAGCAACCAGCCCAAAACAATGTAGTGAGGCATAAGGCAAAGTTTGTTAAATGTCTCTGTGGGCTAAGCATGTATTCTAGACCCCTAGAGATGCAGCTGTTATGCACAAGGGATTGTACTGGTTTTGGCTGGGACAGAGTTAATTTTCTTCAGAGCAGCTTGGATGGGATACTTTTTAGATCTGAGAACAAAACAGTTTGCTATTGCTGAATGGTGCTTGTCTTTTCTTCCTCTTACACAACCCTACCAGCAAGCAGGCTGGGGATGCACTAGAAATTGGCAGGGGACATGGCCGGGACAGCTGACCCCAATGGGCAAAATGGATGTCCCAGACCACCATATGACATGATAGGCCATCATATTTGGCAGCAAAAGCTTGCAGGAGGCAGGGGGAGCTCATCAGGGCTGCTGTTGCTTGGGGACTGGCTGGGCATCAGTTGGCTGGTGATGAGAATTGTTTTTTCTTTTTTTTTCACCACTTGTTTTTCTTGATTTTGGGTTTCTTTCTTAGTGTTCTTTTTTTTTTTCTTTTCTTTTTTTTTTTTCTTTTCTTTTTTTTTTTCTTTTTTCTTTTTACTTCTTAACCTGTCTTTATCTCAAACCATGTTTTTTTCCACTTTTATATATTCTCCCAGAACCTGCTGTTTGTTGTGTTTAAGGTGATAATAAGGCTTGTTTATTTGCTTGGATGTTTCTGCCTCTGATTAGTCAGGCTTAAATATCCAATTTAGCTTCTGCATAGGAAATTCCTTCCCCCCCCCCCCCCTTTTTTTTTTAAACACTATTTTCTCTTTCAAGACCAGCTTGAGGCAGTTGCAAGGAGACATCAAAAGCACAGCAGCTGATGCTGAAATGCAACTGCTGGCTTACAGGTTCCACAGCTGCATGTGGTCTTTAGCCTCATCAGGATTACAAGGCCACCAGTGTTTCTGAATTAATTTTACATAACTTTAAATGGGTTGCAGTGCAAAAAATAACATAATTGACCACCTCCCTCCCTCAAATGGTTCAAACAAAAAATAAACAAGGGACAAATTCTGTCCTTTCATTAGCAACATGGATCTCTAATAATGGGGTTTATGGACAACAGACTTACTGTCAAAGGTGCAAGGAAAGACTCCAGGAGCTCTACCTCCTACCAGGTTTTGATTTCATTTTTCTTCTGTGTCAAATAACCTGGCTTCTCAGAGAAAGGTGGTTCCTGGATGTGCTGGGGTTTTGAACGTGGGTGCTCTGGTCCTATAAGCTTCTGCCCCGTTGATGGTCTGCACAAGCTCACTTGGGTAAAAATACCAGGCTCTTCTGTTCCTTAGCCAGGGAAAAAAGAAACAGAAGAGACCAATGGATAAAAACCAAGAGCTTAAAATTTAGTACTCTGGGATTCACTGAAACCAATGAAGTGTAGGATCCTAAATGCTTCTGGATCTCGCAGATTGAATGGATCTGCTCCAGATATTGGAACCATCTGTTAGTCCAACCTTCATCAGTAAATTGTTTCACTGTCTCAGCTTAAGTGCTGAGTGACTGGGCCTCGGTTTCCTTCTTTAAAAGACAATAATGGAAATAATATTACTCATCCACTTTCAGAAGGTACTTTGTGTATACGGTACTCTACAAGGGGAAGCTGGGACTCAGGTAAAGGGTACTCTCAGCCTTGTAGTTGGAAAAAGCCCTTCCTTGTATGCACATCGAATACAACTGCTGTGAAGAAGCTGATAGTCTTTTTGGTCACAGGTCACTCAGGAGGGTGACTGATATCTCTTGGGTGATGCCAGACACCAAGCTACAGATGAAAAGGCTGCAACAAGGCTGTGAGCATTAACACACTGCCAAGGCTCAGGAGATCCGCTGTCATACTGCACTAGCATGCAGTGAAATGAAATGAAACTCTCTCAAAAATGGATTTTTATCCTCATCAGACAATGCAGCAAGTAATGCTAATGATTGTGAGTGCAGTGAGCAGTACGTATGCAAATGGACTGCACATTTCAGAGATTAGCACTGAAGTTTTAGAGCTCTCTGGGCGAGCATGTTGTGGCAGGGGTTTTGATCGCATCCTACACAGCTGCCCAAAAAGCACAGGGAAGCCACAACCCTGCCTGGCAGCTGGTACTGCTGAATTAGACTGCTCGGTGCCCCATGCCAACAGAGCTATGCCAGGATACATTCCCTCCCTCTGGGGAAAGGCGTTTGCAGTTCGGGACATGCTCTCTGAACACGCTGGCTCTTGGGCAGCATCCCCACAGAGTACACTGGGGAGTATGGGCACTTCACAACCTGCAAGCAGCTTTAATTTGGATGAACTTATTATGCCTTTGGAAAACCTCTTCTGTGGACCTGCATTGCAAATGAATTTAGAATTTACCAGTTTCTTTTTTGTTTTTCTTTTTCTTTTTTTGAGAAATAGGAACAAGGATGAAGGAAAGCCATAGTTGCAAAGCAGTACTGTGTATCTTTGAAACACTGTTTAATATAATGGCTGTTCGAAATCCCAGAAAGAAACCCTTAAAGAATCAAAATTAATGTATTCTAATGGATGTCCATTAGAGCACTTCGTTGGGTTTTGTCTCCTGAGTCATTCATTACAAACGTTCCTCTTCACTGTTTTTAAACAATCAAGCTACCATAATAACAAAAGTAACTCTTCTCAATAATCATCCCAAATGACTGATAGTGTATTTTTGGCATCGTCACACTGAATTAATCTTTTCACATCTAAATACAAAAAGAATTCTGTTTTGTTTTCTTTTAATATTTGATACTATCAAAATATATGTCTTTTTCTTGTGGAGTACAGAGACTTCTGTACACTGGAGAGATACAGATTTTTCCTAACACTAATTTTTAACTGCTAGCATGTAAAGAAATGATAACATAATGTATTATCAGGCAATAATGAAGGAAGCTATGGCAGCAATCGAGTTGTGTGGGTGATGTCCAGAGATAAGGGTTCTTAACCTTTTTTCTTTCCTCCCTCACGCATTAACACTTAGTGAAAGCCATTAGAAGCTGGTATTAATATGAACTATTTTCAACAAGCTATGATGACAAGCTGAAAGTAGTGCATTGCATAAAAAGTCTTAGTTGTACTTTAATTTTGACAAAGTTATTTTCAGATGCCATATGTATTAGACTTTTCCATTAAGACCATGTCCAGCTGTCTTTAGTATCACTAAACATTTGCAGAATCTGCTTTAGTTTCTGGGTTAGCTCTTTCTGAAATGATAGTCTTGACTCATGTGTTGGGACATACACACTGCCCTGAAGAGGAACAGCACAGTGCCCCATACATTGGTCCCTTTTAATCCTATGGAGGTTAACATGCTTCTGCTTGTCACGCTTACTCTCTGCACAGGCTGAATCTGAGCAAGTAAGTGCTATAGAGAGATGAGATCTTCTGCTGTAAATGTGTGACACACACAAATATTTTTTTTTCATAAAAAGGCCTCAGTAGTCATTAAAATATTCAAACAACCCTAACTAGTATAAACACTGCTCCTAATTGACATAAATACTGAATGTTTCATATGTTCTTCTATTCACATCATGTCCAATCTTTTTTTTTGGGAACACATTTCTTCCTGCCATGTAGGACTAGGAGCGCAGTTTCAAACTGAAGAAATTAAATGATGAAAATGGAATGAGTACTACAAAAACGCAAGCTGTTTGCCCACCACACAGGGACAAGAGGGATGAAAGATGAGAGGCGTGCTTGGCAAAGCAGAACAAAGAGTCCAAATCAGCTTTATGCAGGGCTGTTCCCTAGTCAGGACATTATGAATCATCATAATGCAATGTTTTGGGTTGGAAGAGCCCTTCAAGACGTCTGGTTCCAAACTCCCTGCCATGGTCAGGGACACTTCACACTAGACCAGGTTGCTCCAGTCCCTGTCCAGCCTGGCCTTGAACACTGCCAAGGATGGGGCAGCAACAGCTTCTCTGGGCAATCTGTGCCAGTGCCTCAGCACCCTCACAGTAAAGAAGTTGTTCCTAATATCTGATCTAAATCTTGCTCCAACAGATGCATGTCCCTCTTCTGCTGGGGACCCCAGATCTGAAGGTAGTACTGCAGATGGGGTCTTGTGAGAGCAGAGAAGAGGGAGAGAATCCTCGACCTGCTGGTCACACTCCTTTTGATTCAGCCCAAGACACAGTTGGCTTTCTGGGCTGCAAATGCACATTACCGGGTCATGTTGAGCTTCTTGGCAATCAGCACCCTAAGTGCTTCTTCTCTGGGCTGCTTTCAATCCATTCTGCATTCAGCCCATATTTGTGCTTGGGATTGCCCTAGCACAGGTGCAGGACCTTGTTGCACTTGGCCTTGTTGAACTTTATGAGTTTACAAGTTGGCCTCAAGCACATTTTTGTCCTTTTCCTCAAAATGGCAGTTGCTTTTACATTTTCCAACAGAAAGCGACACAGTGGAATTTTCTTTTGAAACTGCCAAGATATGAAGAGCACTAATGCAAGATGAAGTAAATATCTATTACTTATGATAGAAGATTGGAGCTAAAGATTAAGAAAAATAGAATTGCAAGAAAAAGCATTAGTGAATGCTGTCATTTGCAGACATCACAAGCCATTGGCTAATATACAGTGTGCCATCTTTGAAATATGAACGTATCTTTCTGCAGTGCAGGAAAAAACCCAAGAAAGATGCAAGAGAAAAATAACATGCTGAGTTTCAAAGTTTTACTGTAAGACACTCAGCTGAAGTCTGCCCCTGGAAAGATTAATGTCCTAGAAGTGTAACTATGAAAGGAATCTGGATTACTTGTCCACCTCTGAAAGTGAAAAGCTCTGAAAGGAATAAATGAAAAGCTAATAATTCAGAGCTAAAATTTCAACTTGAAAGTTTAGTCTCTCTTACTGCTTTTGAGGATGTAAACAGATGTGGGAAATTATTTCCTGGAATGGAAATATGATCGATTTAATTAATTAATTAATTAATAAATAATTAAATCTTTTAATGTATGTAAAGTTTATGGATGAAATCTTAGGAATACATTTGGGACCAAATTCTTCTTCTCTTCTTGTAAGGTTGCTCCTGCTCATAAAAATGTTCATATTAATGGCATTTGGGAATATTATCTAACACAAGAAAACAGACTTGAATGTGGCTTGTTGTGAGTGTCTGGGGTCTGTGAGTAATCCATGTCTTATCTGTCTGTGATTTTCTGTGATTGATCATAACACATCATTCAGTGGATTAGCATTTCTGGAAGCAACATTATTATGTGTGAATTAAACATTAATTTTTCTACAGTCATGTCCATCAACAACTTTGCATTTTGCCTCAAAGGCCGAGGCAGTAAATATTTACTATCTTAAAACTTGCTTGCTCTCATTGTGATGATTGAAATTGTGCATTCAATTCATTTCACCGTCTGCATCAAGGATGGATTTCACTTAAATTAAACTGAGGTGCCAGTAAGATTCAGTGGCAGAAATGCTTGTTTAAAGCAAATCCAAAAAATTCTTATGGGTATGAATCTAATTAAAAACTAAACGGTGACTCATGTAAAATATTTGGCAGCATACATCCAGATCTAGAAAGGAGATTCTGCTAGTTTTCAAAAATATATCTGAAAAAGAAGGTGGTTTTTTTGGGGTTTTTTTTTTTTTTTTCTCACCAGATTAAAGAAACCAATCCTTACTTTGCTCCCGGCAGCAAGTTTTTACCTTTTTTGTACCAACATGGGCTATTTCACTTGTCTTATATTTTGGCACATGTGACAAACCTTTAGATTTTCCATAATGCCACAGTCGATCTGAGGTCAACCTAAAATGTCTCTGGTTCCCCTCTGAAACTTTTTGACTCCTGAATGACCTACACACGGCCTTACCAATACATTTTTCTGTAAGCATGTTGGAATGGTACACCGTTCTGTTTCTTAAAAAGGCCAAACCAAACTCCACTACTGTGATTTCTGCCTTTCACTGATGCAAGGGGCTGAGAACATCCCCAAGGTAGCATTTAACAGGGATGCTAGTTGCTTTTATTTCCTTATTCCAGGACTCTTCCTTGGCTGCACTCACCTTTTGTCTGAGCTCTGGCTCAGTACAGGCAGTCTTGTGTTGGTCCTTGTATGATGCACTTGAAATATGAGTGTGACTACTGACTCCCTCTCAGGCTTTCCACTCATACCCATCTGGGGATGCAGGAGTTGGTCCTACCCTGTGGAAGCGGCAATGCTTTGGTCATTTCCTGGTAATACTGGTCTCCTAGAAAGTGTCTCAGCATTTTTAATTTGATCAGCAAGGGCCTTTATTATCTGTATGTTTAAGTACTCAGGAGGATGCTGATATCCAGTTTTATCCACAGTGTTGTGAAAGTTGACCAGTTCTCTATTGAGATCTTAGGGTACATCTGCAAAATACATGGAGTTAAAGGGTCTATCTGGCCACCTAATTAAATCAGTCAGCATGGTTTGATTAGCCAGTTCAGGAGATGTAACTTCAATAAGGTGACTCAGCTCCTTCTGATCATTCACAAAAATCTTCTGGAGACTTTTAATCAGTTCAGGAAAATTCTAGCAGCTTCAAACCAAATCTCTCTTTCAAGGGTGACTCTCGTTTCTCCTTACTAATAATTAGGCAGCAGGGGAAAAAAAAAGAAAGCCAAGCATAAATTAACTTGAAAATAATGTCATTAAATGTTTAATGGCTCTGAAGACTGCACATCCTTAGGTTATTCATTAACATAATTGTACGTACTGTTTTGTCTGAGATTTTTCCTTGAGAAATCTCATACCTTTATCTATGGATTATATAATGTACTGCTCTGGGATGTTATATTATATGCCTCTTTCTGGTCTCATCTTTAGCTCAGTGTATGGAAAGACTCAGGTACTCACCTGACTTTCTCTCTCCACCATCAGTGCTTACATCCAACACCCGGAACCTCCAAGATACTGTTTAGTGGTGCTAACCCCAAAGGGGTCTAATTCTCCAGCACCAGTGAGAAATCCTCACAGCTGCCTGCGCAGTTGCCTTGGGCATGCCAGCTGCTTTCCCTGTCTTTGGTAGATCAGCAGCGGGAGGTTGCAGCCCTTCCCCAGTTATGCAACGATGGCTTCATGTGCTCAGATTTGGGGATGGAGGCACAGTTGTCAGATCTTAAGGACAAGAAGATGTCTCTGTGCAGGTGGAAGTGGGTCACCCAAGTCCTTGAGCCCCCTTCCCTGCAGCTTTCCCAGAACTTCCTCATCCCCACATTGCACTTTCTAAAGAAGGGCCTTGCAACCTCCATATACTTGAATATTAAGCCCTTGATATGGTAGCATAGAGAAAAGCTGATCAGGTAATATTTTAGCAACCACATTAATAAAATATTTATGAACTACAGTATAATTCCTTAGAATATCATAGAACCATTTCACACAAATGGAGCATTGGTAAATTTTTTAAAACACTCGGATCACCCTGAACTACAGATTTAATAGGAACACCTGAGTGACAGCTGGCTTTCATGAGCAGAAATTCAGCTTGGAGAAAAGAAGTGATCAGCAGGCTGGCCTATTTTGGGGACTGACTGGCTGGCTGGCACAAGGGATTCACAGGCATGGAAAGCGTATAATGCGCAGACAGGCATAAGGGAAACTCACAGGCTCTCAGGCTTGCTGCTGTGATCACTGATCCATCTCTTTTCTTATAAACTTCATTTCTGTGGCAGCTAAAAGCTGCTGCTGTGCTTTCTCTACCTTATACAGAGCACACTTCTGAATTAAATTGTTTGTGGAATACAGCCTCTTAAAATTTATTTATTTTTCCATCATTTGTCAAGTATCTGTTGACCAGGACCTGTTTAAATGTACACCAGTCCACTGTGGTAAATATATTGTCATCTTCCTGATTGTATTTTCTTCTTTTCTCTCTTCTCAGTTTGTCTTTCTATCTGTTTGTGATGGGTTGCCTCAGTTGAGATCTTGGCTTAGACAGCACAGATCAGGACTTGGTCATGGGAGATGTCTGACCTGCAGGCAGACACAACCTGCCTGCCCTTTAGTGGACTCACCTATGCAGAAAGTGATACATGCACCTTGTTTGCAGGATCAGACTCTTAGGTACACACTGCTGTTCTCTCCTGTCTTTGGTTTCTGAGGCTAGCAGTATGCTCTGCAACACCCGGGGGTATACTGCATAGATGGCAACAAAGATCCTTAGAAGGGGAGATGTGGCCCAATGCACAGGGAGACTGCACATCAGAGTCCTTGAGTTATCTTCCCAGGTTTGCTTCTTACTTTCTGGGAGATGTTAGGCTCATGCTATGCCCCAGTTCTTTTAGCTGCATTAATATTCTAATATGCACCGAGGTATTTATTAAAGTGAGTTTTATGAATGTCAAAATGATGATTATTTGGCTCAGTCACGTTCTTCTGAAATGCTTACTCACAGGAAAGGTGTTTTTTTTTCTTTTCAGAGGTTTGAAAGATAATTTGGCTAGATTGTTCCTTTTAAGTAAAGCAATCTCACATTTGTCGTGGTTGGATGCGAAGTTGTTCAGTAGTATCATTGCATTACTAGCTTGCCATTCATGTTCTCAAAGAACTTCAAAAGGAATGCTTTGATGTACTTATGGACTTCTTCCAGCTGATGTATAGCAGTCTGTGCTTTTGTAGTAAATCATGACTTGTGGGATTTTTAGTATTTCACTGACTGCCTGAGGAAGTATACTGAGGGGTGCCTTTTGAACAACATACAGGAGCTGTATAACAGGATGACAGTCATAAATGGAATATTTACATCGACAGCAAAATACCCTGTGCTCCTGAAAAGAGCTAACCACTTCTAAAATGTACACTTCCCTGTAGCTCCTTAGATTTCTGCAAAGGGAAATGACAGTGTGTGGCATTTGAGTCGCTTCTAGCCTCATTTCCCTCTATTTCTCAGCTTCCCAAAGAGGCTTGTTGAAATCCCATTGATCAGAATGTGGATCTGAGCTTTGCATGCCCAGTGGTGCAGTTGTTATCCTCACCAGGTGGTAATGGTGTTGCAAAAACTGCTCTTCATGGAAGCAAATGGGTAGTGCTGGGAAGGGAACAAAGGGGCTTTAGTAACAGTTTTTCCTGGTGAGAAAGCTTAACTTCCCAGCCAAAACCACATGATACTAGTTCCTCAGATGAAAAACATTTCAGAACTGATGCAGTCTAGCAGCTGTAATGTTCCATTGTGTCCTGGGTTCAGCTGTAGCAGTCATTTTTCTCCTTCTTAGTAGCTGGCGCAGTGCTGTGGTTTTGACTTTCAGCCTGGGAACAGCGCTGATAACACCGATGTTTTTAGTTGTTGCTCAGCAATGTTTACTCTGACCAAGGACTTTGTGAGTCTCATGCTCTGCCAGGGAGGAAGGGAAGCCCGGAGGAAGCAGAGACAGGACACTTGACCCAAACTAACTAAAGCATGTCATGTCCACTATATAAACTGGGGGAAAGTTACCTGGAAAGGGGAGATCACTGCTCGGTCTGCTGGTGATGAGCAGTTGTATTCTCTTCCCGTGTTATTTCCCTTATCATTATTATTATTGGTGGTAGCAGTAGTAGTTTTGTGTTATACCTTAGTTACTGGGCTGTTCTTATCTCAACCCATGGGAGCTACATTCTTTCTATTCTCCTCCTCATCCCTTCAGGAGCAGGGGGAGAAAAAGGGGGAAGTGAGTGAATGGCTGCATGGTTTTTGTTGCTGACTGGGCTTAAATCATGACACCATGAAATGCTGCTCTGTTGTCTAAATGAGGGATGCAGGCAATATGTTGACGACACCCTGCATCTCTCCTTGGTTTGTCTGTAGAGTGATCAGATTTGAGACACTGTGTCATCACTGCAGGATCCCTCACCTGTGGATTTGCCCCAGTATCTCATGGCCATTGGGTAACTTTAGGCTAAATGCTAACATGTGAGCAGAATGTGGTTGACATGCTGCTCCATCAGTTCTGCACTACATCCAGCCACAAGGTACCATGGCTGCAGCTCAGCATGCAGATGAGATTAGGTCATAGGATTTATAGCTTATTGCTAGGCTTTAATCTTTATCTTGAACCCTGGCTTAACATATCTACAAAACACCTTGACATGCTGGCATCAAGGCCAAAGCTGATGAAAACTGCCAAGTGATGACTGGTGCTTTCTCTGTCACAGAGGTAAGGCTTGTCTCTTGTGGGCCTTTCTTCATGACTGAGCTGAGACCATGAACCTAGTTGTGCAGGAACCGAAGACGATCACTAACATGGCCATCACATTCTCTGATGGTAAGGACCATTGCTTAGACTGGCTCAAATGCAAATATGTTAAAAGAAAACCTGCATCAGACCAAACTAAATAAAATCCCTACCAAAACTGAATGTTCCACATGGTCCAGACTTCCACCCCTAGGACAAAGCTGAGAAGCTAAACAGTGTATGACTGATTTTTAAGTCTGTTACTTAATGCACTATGGTTCTTTTGCTCAGATGCTGTGGTGATGAACATGTTATAAGAGCTGACACAGAGTAGAATGAATATGAAAAAATTCAGACATCATGTTGAATTTGCGATTCAGATTGAAGTGCTTTAATAATAAATAGAACACATGTATTATATATGGAGGCTCCTATTGAAATATTTCTGGAGGGCAGCTGAATTTTAGTGCCATAGCTGAATGATAATAGTTTAAGAGGAAATGTAGATTACTGTCATTTCTCTCATAAATTGTGTTGAGCAATAGTTATGAACAATGACAGGGATAACACAGCGTATATCACAGGAAACTCAAACTCCTGTTAAACTCTGCATTCTCACCTTCAGCCACAGAGTCAGATCTTACCCATCTGTTTGGAAAGGGAAGAATAAAAATACGCTGCAGGTTACAGGTCCAAAAATCACAGGGCAGATGTCCGAAAGCTTTAAAGGAAAATCTCTTGATGCTGGAATGAAAGACTTCAACTGAAGTGACATTGTTCCCAGAAACCCAACGTACTCATCCTATAAAAAATACATGAAATAGTGGAAACCTTCTGAATTCTCATTTATAAGCTTAAGAATGACAGGATGCAAGTTGTAACCAGAGGGATTTCTGACACATTTGAGAGGTTGACCAGTGCCAGCCTCATGAAGTTTAACCATGACAAGTGCAAGGTCCTGCACCTGAGTCGGAGCAATCCCAGGCACAGCTACAGGTTGGGCAGGGAAGAGATTCAGAGCAGCCCTGCAGAGAAGGACTTGAGAGTGTTGGTTGATGAGAAAATGGAAATGAGCCGGCTGCAGTGTGTGCTTGCAGCCCAGAAAGCAACCGTATCCTGGGCTGCATCAAAAGGAGCGTGACCAGC
>JBCJKH010056575.1:16411-30784 GCA_039877255.1 Loriculus beryllinus
CCCCCCCCCCCCCCCCCCCCCCCCCCCCCCCCCCCCCCTCCCCCCCCCCCCCCCCCCCACCACCCGCTAGGTACAGCTGTAAAGCTATTTATGTTGCAAGATTCTTCAGACATGTCTGTTCTCTCTGAAGGAAGAAATGCCATTTGGAATCCATACCCCTATAAAGGGAGATTTAGGACAGATGCTACAGCATGTGCAAAATGATAAGGGAGATGCTCACTCCTTGCTTGGTAGAGAAGAATTAGATGGTGGTGCAGAGTTGGGTGTTCAAAACACAGGGTGGCAGAAGGCTAGAGGTTATCATTATGTTCCATAATTGCAGGCTTTAAAAGGCAATAATGCTATTAGTGAGGAGAAACAAATGTAGGCTGGCAGCAACTCATCAGAGAGGGATTCCAACTACCTAATTCCAGTTATTGTCTTAAAGGAAGTGTTTTTATCAACTCTGAATTGATGCAGTAAGTTCACACTTTAGGAAAAGCTGTTTCCTGATAGAGAAGAAAGCTCCTTAAGATCCTACTTTTCTGAGGGTCACAAATATCAAAGCTTTAACTGCTGCTTCAGCATCAGCTTCCACCATAACCCATTAAGACTTTGGGCCTGTGTGAGCTTCAACCTAAGCCCATCTTTGGCAGAGGTACCTCATTCTTGTCAAAGGTTGCCAAAAGATACTCCTAAGGTGGTTTACAGGCAAAAAAAGAGATCAAGGGAAAACCAAACAAGTCAGTGCTGAGCAAAGTGATGTTGGGCCACAGAAGGCAGCACCTCAAAGGCCACCTACATTTCCCCACTGATTCTGAGTGTTTGCTGGAAGCAGGAGCTGGGAAAGGGAGGTTTCAATAAGTGCTAAAAAGCAGCAGCAGGAGTGGGCTGCACAACAGGGATCCCGAAGAGGAAGAACTGGCTCCTCACTGATCTCAAAAGCAAAGGAAAGCAGCCTTCCAGCCAGCCCCCCAATGCCATCCCACCCCTGGGCACTAATCCTATTGATTTCCAAGAATCAGCTGAGCAGAGACTGTGGCAACAGTAAGGAGCAAGAAGCTGCAAACAGAGCCCTTTGCCAGCATACGCAGTGCGTGTTTAAAGCTAAGCACCACTTGCCTTCATCCTTCCAAGCACTGCAATATTATGCCTAAAAGTACCATTGAGCCAATATATTCCTCCCCCATGAGTTTAGTGAGAGGGAGCTGCAGGAGGTGGTGTGGAGCAAACAATTCTGCCCAGCATGTCCTTCCCCTTCCCAACACAGCATCAGCCCCTTCACAACCACCTCCTCCTGCACCGTCCTCCATCTCCTCCAAGGCAAATGAGAACAAGAGGCATTTTATTCCCCGACAGCTCAATAGCATCAGAGGAGGAAACACCTACACAGCTACAGAAAGTGTTAGTATCATCTCAGCTGGTAATGGCTTTCTGGAGGAGATGCAAATGGAGAGGAACAGACTGCTAATGCCAGTATTTGCCAAAGACATTAAAGGTTACATCCCTCAAAAGCATATATCACAGCTGCACATCCATTCTGCTGATAAAAATATGGCAATTCATTGACAGAGTAGTCAGACTCCACTTCTCCAGGAGTTGGAGATTGTACCATATGTTGCACCAAATGTAATTTCCCCCCCATTTGCAGGAAAGCTTCCTAAAAGCACATGATAAGCTATTACTGGCTAGTCTGGAAGCAGAAGCCTTGCTGACCAAATTTAATCAGCTTTCTAGCATTTGTTAAAAAGCTGGATCATCCACATGCTTGTTAGGCTGAAATATCTTCTGTTTCCTCCATAAATCTGGTATCTATTAAATCATCTGATGACCTGATAGGTTCAAATGATTACGTTTCTCCTTGTTGGTGCTTTACCTCACACGTCTCAAGGAGTGTGAGCTGGATTCTGTCAGCCCATGCATCAGCATCAATTTGAACTCACTTCCAAGTGAAGACTCTTTTATTATTAGCATCAGAGCCAGGAAAGACACAGCTTGAATATTAGATCCCAGATGGAGTCAAAGTTGGCAGGCAGAAAAGACAGTTTTCTGCTTCCAATCTGAACACACTCAATGCAGAGCCATTGAGTGGCAATAAGGACAAAGCCCCACGATGCCATTTGACACTTTGCAGCACATTGTTGTCCTTTTTAACTGACAAATACCCCCACAACAGTGCCACCAACTGCTAACTAGAACCTATTTATACCACCCAGACCTGTTTTGCAGAGGATACAGCCAGCACATTACTGGACATCCTCTCAAACCAAAGGAATATTATCAGCTTCCACTATTTCACACTTCAGGACACAGTTTCTTCCTCCTGTTCAGAATTCCCTCGCAGCACAAACACAGGGAAGAGTTGGCCAGCTTTGAGAGAATGGCAGTAGTATAATTTTAGTCTCATTGTTTCTAGCTGCTGTTTCAGGCTGTGATAGTGATGGATGATGTTATATTTTTAATTGTAAGACATTTCATCCCAGAGCTCACACAGAGCTCGCACAAAACAGATCTGATATTGCTGGATTCCACTACAGCAAAGACCATAAACAGCCTTTGGCTACACTCAGGCAGAAAACGTGCAGCACATCCTTCCACAAAGGCTTAATACACAATCTCATCTCCACCATTCAGCATATACAAATCACAATGCCAAAGAATGAAATCTTCAGCAATGAGACTGCCCAAAGGCTAAAGCCTTTGCAAAGAGCTGCTCCACAGCACTGTTCATTCACGTGAGGGATTTGCATTCACAAAGACCACAAAACACACGTTCTGAAGGAGGCACCAGCTTCTGCCCCAGGTCCTGAGGCACAAAGGAGCTGGTCTGGCCACAGCACATGTCGACACCAGAATCTTGCTGTCCCAGTAAGGTGCCGCGGTTCAGAGTAACTGCATTTGCTCAGCATGGCTGAAGTGGCAGCAGAAGGCATGCCTTAAAAGGAGGCTAATAAAAATACCAACCTGAGTGCTGTGCATCTCTTAGTAATAATCTCATAAAGAGCCATGTAACAAAATCAAGACAGTCGGCATGGAAATCTCCCAGATGCTTAAAGGCAACACCTCAGCATGCACAGCAAAGGGAGCAGATTGCCTGTGGCTCTCCTGCTGCTCTGTTCCTCTTCTATTCCATCACTGCTGATCAGCAGTGCCCATCGATCACTGATTGAGACAGAGCTGTGCTGTCCCAGCAGTGTGTTGAGTTACTTCTGGGCCTTCCAAGAGCCAGTCTGTTAGTAGTTTAATATCAGATAATAAACCCTCCAGCAGGCAAGCTCATCTGCTTTTCAAGGGGAGGGAGAAGAAGCTCTGCACTCAGACTCCTGCTGTCCCATCTCACCTTCCCAAAGTGCCTGCAACAAGTTGATCTTTTTTCAGAGAGGCCTCTTCAACTTATTGTGTGGGATTCACTGGTTTAAAAGACAACAGCCACTATGTGCTCATAACCCCCACACTTGTCAACTGATGTTACCTCCTCTTTCACTACCGGGCTCTCTGCAAACAGTCTCCTGTGGTAGAAGTCACTACACCAGCATTGAGAACATTGTATTAACTAGGAAAGATCAGTTATTGACAACAAAGCCCCAACAATGGGCATGCACCAACCCACAGCTTAACAACCCATCAGAAAAGAGACATTCCTTCCTGCTGGAATTGCTGTGTATGGATTACTCTGTTAATGGAGACAGCATTACTGAGGAGTTAGTGCACTCAGGCAATACCAGGCTCTGTTCCAAGCTTCACTGCTTATCCTTTGAACAAATTACTTTGATTCTCTGTGCCTCAGTCACTGCACGTCCAGGACAGTGACAAACTTCACCTGCTTTTTAAAGCTACTTCCTCCTGTAAGGGCAAAGTAATAAAGTACATGAACCACAACACAATCATTAGTACTGGACCTGTATTTTATTTCTTTAAAATCACATTAGCCAAAAGTATCACCAAAAAATGACTATGATAAAAATATAGCACAATTTCCTCTATGAATAAACATAGTTTGCTCTCTGAATTCCACCTAGTTTATAAGGCCTGTGCAGGAAGAGCAGATCAACCTGTATCGCTGTTAAATAAATCCTCCAAACAATTTGGAGTTCCTATGCTCTGTTAGGAAAGGAGATGGAGGCAGCACAGAGACCAGGGGCTGCTGCTGGACTGCATAGCTTAAAAGAACACAAGGTCACGGTGTCCTGGGCAGCTCCAGGAAGCAGGAAGTGCAAGAGGAGAGCCTCACAATAACACAGCAGGAAAGGAAGCTCCCTTCAGCAGGTACAGAATAAACCAAAGGTAAAAATGTTGCAGGAGATTCTCCAAGAAAAATTACAAATGAAGCAAGCAAACCCAATCAAAACAAACTTCAGGTCCAGAAAGAACAACAGAACAAGACAAAACCAAACCAGGTAAAGCACCAGCTATAAACTAACCACATCTCTGTCAAACGGAAGGGGACAGCAGCCACAGGCTGGTTTTACAGTTTAAAACTTTCATGTTATCCAAAGGAATCCAACTCCCTGTAGGAGATTCAATGCCAAGGTTTGGGACCAAGCTTTAAGGAAGTCTTTCCCCTCTGAAGCACGTTTCCCAGTGTCCATCATTGAAATATTACATCCTCACATGCACTGTGCAGTCTTCAACACCAACTATGTTTGTTACTTTGTGAGGAGGTTGTTTTCAATTTAAAGAACACCACTGATGCCAAAATCCTACACAAACCTGATCACATTTAAACTGCATTTCAAAACAGTTCCAAATGTTTCTAACACATAGAAACTTCCATAGGCCTTATTAAAAACAGATATTAAAACAACTTATCAAGATACAAACCATTCAAAACCAGAACCATTAACAACAACTCTAAATGCAGAACAAGAGCCAGCACAGTCCCTCAGCAGCAAAATCAAACATGACAAGGCTGTGATAGGGCAACACTGGAAGTGGTCAGGAATGCCCTGGAAAGAGTGGTGTTTGGCCAAGATCTTGCTCACCCTCTGTGCAAGGCTGTACCTTTGGGTGGGTTTCTTGTTGGACTGTGGGTCATTTCTGCAAAAGGTAAGTAAAACAGTTAAACACACACACAACAGGAGCATGAGAGGCTGGAACAGCATCTTCCCTGACAAAACCTGCCTCTTTCTTCGGGGCTTGCAGGTGGCACCTAATGTTCTTGTTAGGAGGTTTAAGATGCGAAACCACATTTTAGAGCAAGCACCTTGGTAAGTAACAACATCAAAGTTTAAAGACTGTCCTTTGTACTGCCCTGTGCTTTAATACTTCCTTTGCAAAGCTCTTCCTCCCTGGCCCAGCGGAGAAGGCTGAAGGCTCAACCACACAGCAGCCTAAAGCAGCAGCAAGTTGTTCTCACCGAGTGCTATACACGTTAAACACTCATTTGCTCCATCTAAGCACATTCTGATTTACCAAGACAAAACCCCACAAACTTGAAGCAGTTCTAGAGCAACGAGATTAAAAAGCAAATTACATTTCAAGGAGCTTGGTTATCTCCAGGCCTCTGAGTGTTACAAAGCTTTTCCACATCATTAGAGGCTGCTTTGCTCCTCCTGCATTTTGAAAAGCAACAACTCTGCTACCTCATTGCTTCGTTATTCATGCACAAGCACCAGCATCACTCAGAAAATGGCATTTCTAAACTGCAGACCCATCTGAAGGAGCACAAACTGCAAAACTACTCTCAGAACAGTTGCTTTGGAGAAGGAGCATCTGGCTGGCAACATCCACAACACTGAGAGCTTTGTTTCTACAGCAGTTGCCCAGCAAGAGCAGCCGCTGACCAGACAGGTCTCAAGCCAGCAAAGCAACTTGTTCATGCCAGCAACTGGGGAGAGATACCTGGATTACATCCCACATCTACTTACTGTGAATTCAGAAAGGCTGTGTCCTCCCTGGATCATACAGGCTGCTCTCAAGAGGCTTTTAGAGTTACATGGGTCACGCAGCAAGCAACCTTTACTCATGACTCAAACACTCCAGTACTATTGGTCTTACAACTCTGTGTATACCAAACAAGCACCTCTACCCAAAACAGCAGCTCTGGAGGCCTCACACAGTGAACCTTTGGTAAGAGATGGTTCAGCAGAATGCAAGAATCCTTGAATTTATAGCATAAAATACTAAACAACCAGTAACTCCAGCCTCACTGGCGTGTTCTCCCATCTGCTCACCTAGAACAGTTACTACAGCTCAGGGAAAGGCAACTTCCCTGCTGAAGTGCACTGTCTCAGGGTGCTCTCAGTGCAGAACAGGGTGTGTGTCCTTGCCCAGTCAAAACCCAGTGATTCTTCCATGTGATGAATGGAATCATGGTTCTTTGTAACGCTGCTTCCTTCCCAGGAATCAGAGTCATCTGAGCAAATCCAGGTCTCCTTCATAAACTGCAGTTCTCAGCTCTTAGTTCCCCAAAGGGACAACTTCTTGTCAAAAGAAAAATAAAGAGATACTTCTAGAAGAGATTTCAAAGTGTTCTTGAGAAACCCCTGGCTTTGGACTGTGTTGTTTAGGAGGGAAGCACCCCATGGCAGCCAACGAAGGACAAACTCTCCCTTGTCACGCGCCAGTTCACAGTGTCTGCAATGAGCTGCTGCAAGATGTGACTAGGAGAAATCACAGCTTTCCACAGATTCCCAGCCTTCCTACATGCCATCCCCCTCCTCATCTCTGAGTCACAGCTGAAGTGGGTGCACCCTTCACCCCTGCAACTGAAGGAAGATAAGAAGTTGTGCAAACCACCACCATGACTCACAAGGACTTCACATCAGTCAGAGGCTTGAGCTCCTCTATGAGAAGCAATGTCCCAGGAGCAGACTAATGCTGTCAAATATTTGGAAAGCCTTTATCTCAGTGCCTCAGGTAACCCTCTAACCCAGAGCTGTGAGGGTAAGAATCTTTATGGCCATTACACATGAGAAAAGGAGACAATGACACCCTGGATAAACTGAATGGCCATATAATAGACATTAAAGCATTTTGGTTTCTTTCTCCTCAGGAATAGTGCATCCCACATCTTCCACAACAGCTGAGACCAAACTACAGATTTAGAAGATCTCCAAGCAAGTTCCACTCTCATTTAGAAACTGGGAGCTGTGATTATCTCAGCAAAAGCACCTGCAAACCAAAGCCATGGGGTTTACCACTAGGGAGGCCCCTGGACCTTCACTAGGGAGTACCTCACTCTATGAGCAGCTAAATTCCTCCCACTGCTCCCCATACCAGAAGCTTCCCTGCTTTATCAGCTCCTAACATACCCTTATCCCAAATCCCATCCAACATCCCCCTGAAATTTAGAGTTTGTAGGTGGACTTCCCTTGCTTTGAAGTGAAATCTCCCTCCTGGGCTCAGCCATAAATGCAATTCCTCCTCTGTGTCAGCACAGCTCAAGTCCTGTACCTTCCTTGCATGCTTTCCATCCCAGCAAAAGGAATTTGGGTAGGTAAAAACTCTTTTTAAGATGAGCAATTCTCCTCAGCCAGCTCAGCCCCAACCAGTAGGGCTCTTTCCAGGCAGAGCCTGCTAGCACAGTGTTCATTTGTATTTCACAGATTTCTTTCTCCATATGTTCTCTCACACTATTCTCTCTTTCCACCTCTTTAAACCTTGTGTGTTTGTGTTTTAAAGACACTGATCTTTGTTATTACACCAAGGCCAGATGGTTTGTGACTCTTTGTAAGGTCATTTTGTAAGATCCCTTTTCCCCCTTCGATTCAAGAGGGATCCAAGAAAATAATTTATCAGTCTGTAAGCATCATAAACCTCCATCAACCCAAGCAAGCCTCGAGGAGAGCTGCTGGCAGAAACACTTGGGGAAAGCAGTGGCTGAAGGCCAGGCAGGAGCTTCCTCACCTTCTCAGGTCCCTGGAGCAGCACTCAAGAGTGTTCCTGCTTCAAACAACAGCAGAATACCCCGTCTGAGCAGCCGGTGGGGCAAGCACTGTCCCACAGGCACAACTGCGGTGTTAGTGGCCTGTGAAAGCAGATCTCCTCAAGAGATCTCCTCCAGAGGAGACCACGAGGATGCTCAGGGGCTGAAGCATCTCCCATGTGGAGCCAGGCTGAGAACATTGGGGCACTTCAGCCTGGAGAAGAGAAGCTGTGTGGAGACCTCAGAGCAGCTTCCAGTGTCTGAAGGGGGAAACAAGGAAGCTGGGGAGGGAATGTTCATGAGGGATTGGAGCCATAGCACAAGGGGTGATGGGTTCAACTTGAAACAGGGGAAGTTCAGGTTGGAGATAAGGAAGAAGTGCTTTACTGTGAGGGTGCTGAGGCACTGGCACAGGGTGCCCAGAGAAGCTGCAGCTGCCCCATCCTTGGCAGTATTCAAGGCCAGGTTGAAGAGAGCCTTGTGTGAAACGTTCTAGTGGAAGGTATCCCTGCCCAAGGCAGGGATTTGGGACTGGGTAATGTTAAGGTCCATTCTAACCCAAACCATTCTGTGATTCTAAATATTGCTGTTTGGGTGAAAAGCAAGAGACGGTTAAGAGAGGAAAATGCACTTTCTGTTCAGTTTGTCCTTCCTCTGCCCATTTAAAAATAGGCCTATCCAGCTACAAACACTGCTGAGAGCAAAGTGTGAACACGCAGTGCCAGGAGACACAGTTACAAAAGCAGGAGTTTCATGAGTTCTGCAGCCTGATACAGAACCAGCCAGAATCTCATCAAGAAGGGTATGATTTCATTTACTGCTGGATAAAGGGCAATAATGAAGTGTGAAGCTAGCAAATGGTCAGCTGGCAGAAAGCTTTTGTGGTCAATTATCAGTTCCAGCCATGCATTTACAAGCAGATGCTCAAATCTCGTCTCATTTTTCCAGCTGCTCCAACGCAGCCTCAGCAGCATTTAGATTCCTATAGGAAGCTGCAAATAAATCTCTTAGATTGAGTCTCATCTTCAAACTAGAGAGGAAGCCCAGCCAGAACCACAGGTTATCTCCCAACTCACTGGATGTGAAAAGTTTACTCGGTACAAAAGGATTTCTTCCCACTAGTTGATGTTCAAACACTGCCTGTGTGCCTGCAGCTTTTAGCACACAATCACCCAACACATACAAGCAAGCTGTATTTATAGAGAAGTGCAAGGTGCCATGCAGGTAAGTGGAAAGACAAAACCTCTGTTGTAGCCAGCCTGTAAATCACCCAGACAACATATAAGCAAGGAGCAAGAGACTGGATACAGGAAGAGATTACGTGGAAAAGGGGATAGCAAAGTCAAGCACTACCTTAAGACAAACACCAGGAGATTTGCAACACAAAACAGAGCTAAAGATTTGTAGCAAAGTATTAGTTACTGCTTCCCAAAGGGAATTTCTTTGCTCATTTTCATTTAGAACTTCCTTGGGATCATTTTGCCTCTCTGCATCTCCCACGCAAGACACTGCTGCAGATCCAGGTGCCCAGAAGTACCACACAGGGTCACAGTCAGCCCACTGAGGAGGTGTTCCAGTGGCAACTGGGAAAGTCTATGCTGTCTGTTGGGCTGAATTCCAAGCCTACAGCTATTTGGAATGAGAGGCTTGCACTAATAAGAAAATCAAATTGTGTGCATCACAGACAACCTTCTTCCCCAGCAAAGCAGATCCCTGCTCCACTCTGCAGCCTCCTTCATTTGGAGCTTCATTTTCTGTGACTCACAACATAAGTCTTGCATTTTTAATTTGAAAGAAAGAGAAAACAGGCCATTTGAGCGCTCCTCACACAGTCCCCTCTGCATTACTTATGCTGTATTCATACTCTGGAAAGCAGCCCTGTGGCTATGCAGCTGCTTGTGCTGCCCAGATAAGTGGAGGCTCCGTGTACCCAGTCACAAAACTGTCATCTCCTTCTACCTCAAGAAATGACAATTATTGCACCCATGAACACTCAGAATAGCCACAGTGGGAGGCCAGCTCTGGAAGCTACCAGAACATCCCAGTTCTACCCATCAGCCCTTACCTGCTCTTTACGAACACCTTCCTTTCACCTTCTGCAGTTGATGGCTCTTGGATGAGACTGTTGGGAGAAGCAATGTTGAAGGTTTCACCAGTAAATCCAAATCTTTGCACTGCTAAAGATTCCCTGAGTTTGGGTTCATAGTTGTGAACTGACAGAGCAAGTTACCTCCCAACACAACCAGCCAGAGCTCAGCTCTGCTCTTCCAAGTAACACAAGCTTGTTTTGGGAGTATCCCTGATTTACTGCAGCAAGCCCCTTGGGTGATGTTTCCCAGCTATCCCAAACTATGAAACTCATCTTAATCAGTCACAGAACAAGACTGATAGCTGAACAGGAGCTGGAAGTGCAGCAGTCTTTTATTTCCCTTTGAAAAACAAGTACATTCAAAATGTCAAAGCTTCCAAGCTCAGCAAGCCAGGGTGTCTACCCTCCACTACCCATGCCATCTGGGGGTTACCTGTTGCAGGAGCTGCAGCTTTCTTCATATGGGTGTGCACACTCTAAATATAAAGGCTCAAACTCTGCTTCCAAAGTGCATGTCCATTGTTTCAGGCTTTAAAAACAAAAGACGGGGGGGGGGGGGTATAGACAATTTATCAAATTAGGTTACAGAAGACAGAAGGTAAGAAGCACCCTGCAGAGCTATTGCAGAGAAGAATTCTGATAGCTCTGTGCTGTGATTGCAAAAAAGGAAAGTATTCATTTGAGTAAAGCTGCAAAGATAAAACACTGAGAGCAAGGCAGGAGTGGCAGCCGAGTGACCCAGCACACTGCTGCCTGACCAACAAAGCAGGAACCTGCAGTGAGTCCCCAGAAGCACCAGATTCTTCACGCTGCTTTAGGCCACACTGGGAACAGCAACGCAGAACGGCTGAGGGCAGCAACCACGGGGAAGAGCCCAGGTGACAAGTGCATGCCCAGAAACACCCGAGAGCAGAAGAAACCACTCCTGTGCAGTGCCGGGAGCTGCTCTATTGCTGCCACCTGCAGGAAACCACTGCAGGAGAGCAGCCAAGAAGCCAGCACAAACAGCTCCTCTTCCCATCCTGCACACCACTGCTCAGGACTCAGTTACCAGCCTTCTTTCTCATTTAGATTAGCCCTATCTTCTTCTCCCTCTCATAGCATCTTACAGAGGAAAATAGTAAGTATTCCCCCTCTCCCCCATTTCAGTCCATCTGAAGGAATAAGGAAAAGGAAACATAAAACCAGAAGCACACGACCAACCAAACTGGTTTAGGAAACCACAGGGACATTTTGCAGGCTCTTAAGAAATTACCTTTCTTCCTCCTCCTGTAGCACAGGAATAACTTTGCCAGGCTTCTTCCCACTGGGTGCCTCTTCCTGCTCAATCTGGCCTCCAGCTGTATCACCTAACTAGAAAGGTAAGAAAAAAGGGGATTAACACCCAATTAAAAAATCATTCCATGTAAGTCTCGATTATACAATTAAAAATCCCACTTGGAAAACCTTCCCTTTCTGTGTAAAAAGGCACATTTATGTGCACATGGACACCACTGCAAATATCAAAGTGAAATGGGACTGAAAACACTTTGGCTACAAGAATTAAGATGTGTGTTTACTTCCATGCTGTTTGATGGCTGCTCAGCTTCTGTGGAATCCCCCTTATCACCCTCTGGAAAGCTCAGTTTCCTTGAGAAACAGCTCTTGGTTGCTTTGGGAAGTTCTTGGCTCTTGGAGCCAGAAGATGGTGTGGAACACATCAGCACCAGAGGCATTGAACCATCCTCAGTTGGACTGTGGTTGGCAGAGGGCACACATCTTCCCTCACCACTGCCACAGAAGTCAGGCACATGGCTGCTGGTAACAGGCGCCTTCCTCAAGCTTTGCCAGCCATTGGACATCAGCTCCTCCAAGGAAGCTTCAAGATCAGAGCTATGAGCAGCTTTATCATTGCTGCCTGTTTCTAAAGGTTCTTTTTCAGCTTCCTCCAAACGATTGTCCTCCAGAAGCTCATCCACATCACCAGCATCGATTGGGCTAAGGTTCAGAAGCTCCTGGATGTCAAGGTCAAAGAGCATGTGAGTTACATGGGTTGACTGCAGGAGGTTGCCATCCAAACCAGCATTTTCATTCAGAAGGCTGGGATAACCTTCAGAACTGACTGAAGAAGACTCTCTGGACAGAGGTTCATTTGGGTTCTCTGTGATCACACCTTCCCTGATGGCTGATGCCCCATTGCTCCTGCTGCTCTCATCCTTTTCACTCTCTGCATCCACATTTTGGCTCAGAGCTGTCTTTCTAGTTAGGTGCTGCTCAGATTCCACACAATCATCTGCCAAGATTTCCTGGATCTCTTCCTCAGTGAAATTGAAAGGAGAATTCCCTTTTTCACTGTCTGACAGCTCCAACAAGGCATCATCTGGCTCACTACCATCAAAACATCTGCTGGTGTCTAAAGAAATGGCCACATCATCATATTTTGATGCAGAAGAACTGGCAACAAGGTTGTTGTGGCCAGCATCATCCAGAAAACACGGGGATCCTTGAAAGCAGGCAGGGCCTGGGGAACAGAACAGCAGTTCCCTTGCCGGGTCTGGAGTGCTACAGTCATGACTCAGCACACAGGCTTTCTTTGCTGACTGCAGGGCCTGAGCCTGCTCTGAGGAATCCAACAGCCTTTTGGCTCTGGGAACTGTACTGTCAACAGTGGGCTTAAATTCGTGACAAACACCAGAGGAGTGAGGGGAATGGTTGTCCATGTTGCTGCTGGTTCCTGTGTCTCAGTGACCCTGTGCCTTCTGCTTACAGCTCTAGAAGCTCATTCTCAGGTTCATCTGATGCTGGTGCCCTTTGATCAGCCTTCAGAAATCAGCAGGAGTCAGCTCCAACCTGCCAGGAAAGCCAACATCTTAAAGAAAAGAACCTCAAGTGTTGTCCAAAGCAGCAGTGATGTGAAGGGGAGAGCAAAGCCACCAGCTGAGGCACAATGTTAACTCACAATCTCCAATACGTCTACTCCACACCATTTTAGGTCTTAACACCACACAGTAACAACCAGTCCCTTATTCCCTGGGTGTTCTCACACACAAGGCTGTTTGGCTTTCTCAAGCAGGACTAACACAAGCCCTAATCACTAACACAGTCCCTGCCATCTCCTCCAGAGCTGCTGTAAATCAGTCACTCCAATACCAGCGTTCACAGGTTACTTTCTTTACGACCTCACATTTAAAGTGGAGAGCACCTTTGAGGTGTTAAACACAGCTTCAGAGATGCTCCCAGGGCCTCAACACCCCCCCCCCCCCCAGTCTTTTTTTGGGTTAGGAAAAACTGAACAAGCAAAGTAACTGCCACAGAGCTCCGAGGACATTCAGCAGCTCTTAGTCACTACCACACTCATACACAGCACGTTTTGTAATGAGAGATGAGAAGATAAAGAAGCTGCCCGTAAAATTCCATCGTTTACAAGCATTCACAAACAAAACCTGTTTTCCCCCTAGAGAGGACTCACAGTAACATCAATCTTGGATGCCCTGCATTTGACTCTCACCCAGCAGGAGAATTTGGACTAAGAAAAGGTATTTCCTGTCCTCTTTGACCAAGGGATTTAAAGGAAAAATCCCTCTTGTCTTTCCACCGCTTTCAAAACAAGGGGGGGAATAAACCCCAGGGAGTTCTGCTGCTTCCTCCTCATTCTGCCCAACCAATAAAAACCAGCACTGTCAGGATAAGGCTTTCACCACAATGAAGGAAGAAAATACCTTGGGAATCAGCTACACACATCCAAAACCTACGCAAGAACACACAGAGCCATGAGCAGCCCTCACAGGGCTTGTCTGGAGCGCTGCAATTTAGCTCCAAGTGCTTCAAAAGACAAACAGAAGTAAAGGAAACCTGGATCGGGTCCCGGAGTGCAGCAGGATCTAGCGCCGAACTGATAAGGACCTGAAAAGAACCAAAATGCTTTAAGCTTTTCAGCTGGAACGAAAAGTACATTTGGGGATGTTTACACACTCTGCTTGCTGACAGGGAACTGGTTTCTCTATTGCTGTGACCTTCCCAAGTCACCTAAAGGCGGCCTACGCTGGGGCTGTGCTTTCAGCCCGACATCAGCTGATTGAGAAGCAGAACTCTGGTAACAGTGACTCATGAGCGCAGACAGAACCCCCCCTGCCATTCCCAACGAGTGGAATTCAGAGGCTGGTTTGAGGGGTTTTAAACGCTCAGTAACAGCTTGAACAGCTCTGAAACTGATGTAAAGACAAAGCTGCCCCTCTCACCCCACCCCTCATTCCAGCACTGGTGCTTGCACAGTCAGATCGTGCTGGAGTCAGCACATCCCCACTGCTACGGACGTGCGCTTCTGCCAGGGCTGCCAAAGGAAGGCTCCTTGGAAAGTTACGTGTTTTATCATAGAACATTACACTGGTTTGGGTTGGAAGGGACCTTAAAGCTCCTCCAGCTCCAACCCCTGCCACGGGCAGGGACCCCTTCCACTGGA
>JBCJKH010056577.1:0-14561 GCA_039877255.1 Loriculus beryllinus
AGGAAGAAGAGAAGATGTTTTGGTTGAGACCTCTCTGGTGAAATAGTGGCTGTGTGTGTGTGTGAGTCAGGCTGTGTGTATGTGTGGTCAGGCTGTGTGTGTATGTGTGAGTCAGGCTCTGTGTGTGTGAGTCAGGCTGTGTGTGTGTGTGAGTCAGGCTGTGTGTATGTGTGGTCAGGCTGTGTGTTGTGAGTCAGGTGCTGCGTGTGTGTGTGAGTCAGGCTGTGTGTATGTGTGTGTGTCAGCCTGTGTGTGTGTGTGGTCAGGCTGTGTGTGTGTGTGAGTCAGGCTGTGTGTATGTGTGGTCAGGCTGTGTGTGTGTGGTCAGGCTGTGTGTGTGTGAGTCAGGCTGTGTGTACATGTGGTCAGGCTGTGTGTGTTTGTGGTCAGGCTTTGTGTGTGTGTGTGTTTGTGTGGTCAGGCTGTGTGTGTGTGTGTGTGGTCAGGCTTTGTGTGTGTGTGTGTGGTCAGGCTCTGTGTGTGTTTATGTGGTCAGGCTGTGTGTGTGTGTGTCAGGCGCTGTGTGTGTGTGGTCAGGCTGTGTGTGTGTGTGTGTGTGTGTGTGTGTGTGTGTGTGTGTGTTAGGCTCTGTGTGTGTGTGTGTGTGGTCAGGCTGTGTTTGTGTGGTCAGGCTGTGTGTGTGTTTGTTTGTGTGTGTGTGTGTGAGGCTGTGTATGTGTGTATGTGGTCAGGCTGTGTGTGTGTGTGTCAGGCTGTGTGTGTGTGTCAGGCTATATGTGTGTGTGGGTCAAGCTGTGTGTGTGGGGGGTTCAGGTTGTGTTGGTTCCCATCCTGTCATCCTTCTGGCCTTTCCTTGCTCCCTGTCTCTCCCGAGTAGCTGTAGCCAGTTCAGGGCTTGCAGGAGGGGCAGGATTTGCTCCATTCTGCTTCCCAGGAAGCCTGAGCGTGAGCTGGAGCTGGCACTGGCAGCAGCGGGAATGTCCTGATCTGCCTCAGTTTATGCCTTTGCTGTGACCTGCAGGAGTTCATCCTGTCATGCTTGACCCTCAACCCAGACAAGCGACCAACTGCAAATAACCTGCTCTTCCACCGGGTGCTCTTTGAGGTCCATTCCCTCAAGCTGCTGGCAGCTCATTGCTTCATCAACAACCAGTGTGAGTGAGCAGGGGCCCTCCCTGCCCCACAGAGCAGCCCTGGGATCCCTATCTGACAGCCCCTCGCTGCCTTTGCCCTAGACCTGATGCCAGAGAACGTGGTGGAGGAGAAGATAAAGGACCTGGACCTGAATATGGTGATGGCAGAGATCCGGAGAGAGGGTCGGCCTGGAGCGCAGTGGAGGTGAGGAGGAGGAAGTCAGAGCAGCTGTGGCATGAGCCCGGGACTGATGATGGATGGTGCTGGTGTGATGGACAGGAATCCTTCCCACTGCTCTTTTCTCCTGCCTCCCCCATCACCTCCCGTCCTCTTTCCCTCCCAGGTACTCGGAGGTTTCTTTCCTTGAACTCGACAAGTTCCTGGAGGATGTCAGGTGGGTTGAAGGTGCTGCTGGGCCCCTGGGCCTGTGTCTGCCCACCTCTGTTCCCCAACAGCTCTCTGCCTGCAGCTCCCTGGGCAACAGAGAACCAGGGTCCAGGTCTGTCCCCTCAGCCCAGCAGTGTTTGGTCATGGTGATCCCCTTTGCGCTTCCCTGGGGCTGAGCAGACTTGAGCTGCAAGTGCAGGGTGAGGGGAGCTCCATGCCCTGCTCCCTGCCAGCTCTGCCGCTCCATGGGTGCAGATTCCTGCTCTGGGCCATGGCATTCCACAGCTCACCTTTGAGAGGGCTCAGCTCTGTCCTCCCTCTGTGTCTGCACCAGGAATGGGATTTACCCCCTGATGAACTTCGCTGTGTCCAGACCCCATGCCCTCCCGCGTGCCCTCTCTCAGCCCCAGGAGGACCCTCAGAAAGCCAAGACTCCCACCCCAGAGCCCTTTGATGTGGAGACCAGGAAGGTAAGGCCAGATCCAGCTGGGGCTGGATTCTCCACTGGGACGACATGGACAGTCTCCACTCCTGAGCCTAGGGCAGAAACATCTCCCTTTAGCCACCCAGTTGGGTGAGAGCTGTAGAGCTGTTCTCCTTGTGCTGGCTGCCCAGGTCTATGACATCCCTTTGGGTAGAGTCAGTGAGATCCATTTTACCCAAGCCCTTCTGGAGCAGCCCCATTGCCTCCAGTTCTTTGCTCTGCCTTCCCTCCTCCCCAGGAGCCCCATGGCACAAGGTACTATGTGCTTTGGTCACTGCAAGTGGGTTTATGGGCCCCGAGGGGAGCAGGGGGGAGCCTGGCAGGGAAAGATCAGCACAACATGTCCTGGTTTAACCAAGGTGGTGGCTGGGCCCAGGCAGCTGCTCCCTCACCCCACACTGGAACTGAGGAAGAGAACTGGAAAAGTGGGACAGTCGTGGGCTGGGATCAGGACAGTTCAATGGGCAGAGCAGGAGCTGCCGCACGAGCAAAGGAAAACAAGGAATTCATTGAGCACTTCCCATCGCAGCAGTTCAGCCACCCGAGGGCAGCCGGGCTCCACCACTTCACAGCGACACAAACACCATCACCACAAACACCCCCCTTCCTTCTCCCAGGGTTCCATGCTAAGCATGATGTCTCATGGTCCGGGATATCCCGGAGGTCAGGTTGGGTCAAGCTGTGTCCCCTCTAGCTGCTTGTGCGCCCCCAGCCTGCTCCCTGGGAGTTGAGAGGCAGAAAAGGCCTTGGCTCTGTGTAAGCTCTGCTCAGCAATAAGGAAAACATCTCTGTGTCCAGCACAGTTCCAAAACACAGCCCCATCCTAGCTATTGTGGAGGGAATGAACTTCATCCCAGCCCAAACCTGTGAGGGTGCTGAGCAGGAGTGAAGCCATCCAGCACCATGGTGTAACCCAGCACTGAGCAGTTTAGCGCTGCAGTGTAACCCGTCATGGGTATGGGCACGCTGCTGGTTCACCCCCTAACCCCTTCCCTTCCACAGGCAGAACAAGCCCAGTGTCATCAGCCTCCTCTCAGAAGGCAGCAGGGCCAGGCCAGGATCATTGTGATGGCCCTCCACTGAACATGAGCTTATTGTCAATGTGCTGCTTGTTCTGGAGGCCCAAAATCGGATGCTGTCCTTGATGGAATTTAGCAAGTGCTGAGGAGGGGAGTGATTATTTCCCTCGGGATCCTGGCTGTGCCCCAGGATGCTGGTGGCTGTCTGTGCTGCTGGGGCACACTGCAGCTCACATCCTGCCCACCATGACCCCGGAGCCTTTCCTGCAGGCAGGCCATCCCAGCCTGTGGCCTCGCCAAGGGCAGGACTTAGCGCTTGCCCTTTGCTGAGATGTGTATGGGGGACACGGTGGTTGGCACCATCCTCAGAGCAGAGCTTAGGCACTTCTGACAGTAGCTTCCATCGCCTGGACTGTGCTGAGGGCTGAGGATCTCCTTTGCCTGGTTGCACTTCCCTTACCAATCCATCTGGTATTCCTCATATGGGTATTTCCCTGTAGAATTCCAGTCATTCCTCGTTGATCACCCATGGACCTGCCTTCACGTTACCACGGGTGATATGGATGCGGTTTGATACTCGCGTTTGATTCATGTTAAAAATACTTTGTGGGACTAAACCTGATTCTTTCTCCTGCATGATCCTGTCCAATGCTCCCTTTAGGAAACACATCAGCACTGGGTTCTTCATCCCCACCCGAGAATCAGCATTCAGAGCACTCAGCTGGTGCTTCACTCACTCTGCTCAGGGCTTATTTTTAGCGAGCGCTGAGGGGATGAGTCAGACACGTGAGGAAAATGGAAATGTGAAGCTGCTGCTGTGCCTTTTCCCCTCCCTGTGCTTTTTCCAAGCTGCTTTTTCCTCTCCTGTCCCAGGGAAGGTTCTTGAGTCCATGGGACTGGTGACCCCAGGAGCACTGAGGTTCCATGTCATGAAAACCAGCTCACCCCAAAGGGGTGTAGCTGCAATGCAGATTCTGTCTGTCCTAAGAGGCACTGGAATATAGATGCTGGAGGGATCCAAGGGATTCTTTCTCACTGGACCAGGGGCTTGGAGAGGTTATGGGATCTCCTTGGAGGTTTTCAAGCCCCAGCCAGGCAGAGCTCTAAAGCTGAATTCGGTTTGTCTTGTTTTGAGCAGAAGCTGGGACTACAGATGTTCCTTTCCACCTAAACGATGCCTTGATCACAGCCATCAGTAGAGGGGTGAGGAGCAGGTGGCAGTGACATGCCTGACATCCCCAGCTTTCTCTTTGGTGGTGCCTGCAAGGTGCTGCACACTCCAGTGTAGTTCAGTAGGTGAAGGAGCCTGGTGTCAGGCTGGTGTCACCCGGCGTAGGGACAGGGCACCCACCTTGGGCACAGGCTCTTCCTGGACACAGGATGGCCTGGAGATGGTCAGAAGACAGTGAGATTACTGGCTGGGAGCTAATGCCCAGGGCTGTTTGTCACAAGGAGGAGCTGCAGTAGGGGGGCACTGGGCCAGAGGAAGGAGTAAGTGTGTAACTCCTGGAGGATTCTAAATGAAACCCTGTTAAACTCTGTGCAAAACAGGGCTGTTGATTCCTGACTTTTTTGGGCTCACCAATTCCATGTTCTCTCTGGCTTTCCTTTGCCAGACAACACAACTTCTGGTGTGAGCTATTTGCATGGGAACTTGAAGCTGCTCCAGCTTGAAGCTGGCCTTCTTCCTTCTTAGGAGCTTTAAGCTGATATAAATAAAATGCAATGTGGGGCTTCCCAGAGAAAACCCAAATTCATTGTAACAATATTCAATATCTTGGGTTTGCTTTTTTTGTCTGGTTTGAAGGTTGGGCATCTCTATAAGGCCACGAGCAAGGGCAATGTCAAACCCTAACCAAGAGTGGGCAGAGCTTTGTGGGGAAGCAGAAGAATTCCTCCTGGTGGTAAAGTCTCCCCGGAGCTCCCACAGGCTCTCACCTGCCTCCGTCAGCCGAGGCCATGGCTCATGGCTGATCCTGGGCTATCTCAACTCTCAGCTGCTTTGCCTGCATGGAGGAGTGTGGGCAGCAGTGGGAGGTCAGGCTGGAGGCTGGAATTGAAGGGTTACAGGAGGAATGTGCAAATCGTGCTGGCAGAGCAGAAGTGAAGCAGGTGAGGGCAGGTTGAGGGACCATGTCCAAGCTGATGTTGATTTTGGCCTCTCCTAGGTGGTGCAAATGCAATGTAACATGGAGCTGAATGAAGACAAGACCCAGTGGCATGTAAGTATTCATCTCTTATTCTACATGAGGCCCTGGGACAAGATCTGCTGCTCTCTGCACCCACCTCTGACATCTGTGAGGGGAAGGTTTGCTCTCAGCTAGCTCGCTGTGGCACCCACACGTTATTCCTGTCCCTTTACGATAAAAGCAGCCTGAAGAAGGCTGCAGCCACCAGCTCCCTCTGGCTGCAGGATGAGGAGACGGTGACATCTGTGCCTAGACATCTTGTAACTGCTGCTCTCTAGTTCTGCCTTAGGAGGTGGGCTCTAACTGATGAGAGAACGTTCCTCTAGGACACGCACCCAACCTTTCCAAAGCCATGCCGGCGTGTTGGCAGTTCCGGCACCTCCTGCCCAGAGCCAAAGCAGCCTCAGCTGCTGAGGAGTCAGCCCCTTTCTCTGGTGTTAGTAAAGCGCTCTCTCTTCTTCCTGCAGCTCACTCTCCTGCTCATCCTGGAGGACAGACTGCATCGGCAGTTGAGCTACGACCTGCTGCCCAGTAGGTTTGCTTGCACGTGTGGATGCAGAAACATTGCCTGGTGGCCGTGGTCAGGTTGTGGCAGACACAGAGTGTGTTTGCAGCCAGCTTGTCTTTCCCCGTGCTGGAAGAGCAGACTAAAGCCTGGTGTCTGCCCAGTAGCAGTTCGTGTCCACTCGCACCCTGAGCTTACAGCCTCTGGATCATGTAATAACCTGCACTCTACAGTGAAGGAGTGATTGGGAGCCCAAGAGGGGACCCTGTGCTTTACCCTGGGATGTGGGGTGCGATTACTGGGGCAGCTCCAATGAATCCTTCCCTCATTCCTAACACTGGTGCTGGCCACACCACACCTCCAAAAGGAGAAAGTAAACTCTCCTCTGGGGAAAGGTGCTTCTCCTCAGAGTAGGTCCAGTGCAGCAGGCTCCAGCCTGAAAGGTGCAGTTGCCTTCTGGAAGCATGTGGCTGGAGTGGCTCCTTTGCCTTACAGCAAAACTAAAGCAGAAAGCTTGGAAATGAATACCTGGGACATGCTGCTTCACCAGCCCCTTGTGTTTCACTGCCTGCAGGTAGTGGCTTCTTCATGCTGAGCCAAAACAACTCAAAACCCCTCCAAAGTGACACATTGCCAAGGCTGGTGTGCTCTGTGTGACCTGGGACTGGATATCATTCCTGCCCAGAGCCTTGTTCAGCTCCAGTGCACTGCCCCAGGGTTGCTTAGCAGTTACTCAGCCACCCAAAAGCGCGCAGTGTGTGCCCTGAAGGTGTCTATGGGTTGGGATTTGGGCACTTTACTGGTAGAGGAGGAACTAAGAGATGCACGTTCATGTTCTCACCATTCCTTTCTCTGCAGCTGATAACTCCAAGGACTTGGCCACAGAGCTGGTGCATTATGGATTTATCCACGAGGTGAGCATGCATGTCATTCCTCATCTGTCAGGTATGCACTGTGCTACTGCAGTCCCCAGACCAGAGGACACTTCATGCCTGTGAGGAGGAACTGCTTCCCCATTGCTCCTCCAGACATTCCCCATGGAGCAGTGGCAGGGACCACCTCCTTGCAGTGAGCTGACAATCCCCCCGCCCCCGGCCATGCTTGGCTCATGCCTAACTTCAGGTTGCTGTTTAGAGGGGCCATGTGCTAGAGGGCTATTTACACCAACCTGGCAGTGATTGTGAAGGTGGGAACCAGAGGAAAGCCAAGGAAGGGAAGCTGAGGCCACCTCCCATCTCCCAGGGGAATTATCCTGGTGTTCTTAGCTCAGAACTGGTGTTCTGAGCTCAGAAAGCTCAGTTTGGGTCTTTCTGCCTCCCCGAGGTAGTTCAGGGCAGTCCAGGAATTGGGACCATCCAGAGGATGGAGAGAATGTAATTTTTGTACAAGTTAGTGCCTCGCTAGGCCAAGCTCTGGAGAATTCCTCATGCTGGATGCTGCTGTTGCACATGGAAGGGTCAGCTTCCCTGAGTAAGGAGGTGTGTGCGCACACCTGGATTGACACACCGTGGGGCTTTCTCTACAGGGGCTCCCTGGTACTGCAGAATGTACCTCACACAGGTCCACATCCCACCCACGTTCCATCCATTACCTTGTGCTTGCTTTCTCCTAGGAGGTAACCCCCTTTAACACCCCTTCCCCTCTCTGACCTGCTCAACAAGGCACCAAGTACCTTCTCCTTTGGATGGTTTTAACTGATTTATACCTTGTCAATTACCTTGGAATTGTGCTGCTTGGGCCTGGCCTGAAGCACTTGGCTCTGGTTTCCCTGCGGCCATGATTGCTCTAACAGCAGCCACCAGCAGCCTCCCAAATCTTGCTTTCAAAGTCCAGTCCTTTCCCTAAAGGAACAGTAGGGATTTAGCAGCAGTGATGCCGAAAGGTGCTTCTGAGCAGCAAGTAAATGACTGCTTCTGCATTTGCCACTTGGGTGAGGTCGTTGGGTTTGCTCCTGGTGATTCTAAGCCCCTCTTTGGCACAAGGGGAGCATTGGGGGTTTCACATTCTTTACACATCACTGCATATCTGAGGAATTCCTTTCTGAAGGAATGAACTTTACGATACATCAGAAGCCACCTGAGGGGGGCCAGGGAAGAGATTTCTGGACAAAGTAGTTGCCAGCCCAACAACAAGCGACATGAGTTTGTGTGTCTGTTGGCAATGAGGATATTACAAACCAGATGATCATAGAAAATAACTTTAGATGCAGCGGTCAGTTAAACTGAACTAAACGAAAGAAGCTGGAGCTGTTCTGTTCCTTCTGAAGCTCCAGAGAACTCTCTGCTTCTCTGCCTTTCTCTTGCACCCCACAGAGAAAGGCTCCATTCTTGGCTGGCCATTTGGTATTACCCAGTAAATAGGATAATCACAGAATGGTTTGGGTTGGAAAGGACCTTAAGATCATCCAGTTCCAACCCCCTGCCATGGGCAGGGGTGCCTCACACTAGACCGTGTGACCCAAGGCTCTGTCCAGCCTGGCCCTGAACACTGCCAGGGATGAAGCATTTACCACTTCTCTGAGCACCCTTTGCCAGAGCCTCAGCACCTTCATCCTTACCTCCAACCTGAACTTCCCCTGTTTCAGTTCGAACCCATCACCCCTCATCCTATCAGTACAGTCCCTGATGAAGAGTCCCTCTGTGGCATCCCTGTAGCTCCTTCAGACGCTGGAAGCTGCTCTGAGGTCTCCACGCAGCTTCTCTTCTCCAGGCTAGTAATAATCCTTAGCAGTATGTTCCAGATGTGCTTCCAAAGCTGTTCTCTTCCCATAGCAAGGCTCAGATGTGAAGTTTGCAGCTCAGGATGGAATCACTTCAGGAAAATGTCCAGGGTAGCCAATACACATGGATCTGCTGACATCCATGTCCTGTATTTCCTTTCCTTTAGGATGACTGTGAGAAGCTGGCAAACTTCCTGGAAAATGCCTTCCACAAGTACCGCTCTCCTCTGCTGTGAGGGGCCCTGGAGCAGGGCAGCGGGGCAGTGCGGGGCCCCCAGCCATCGGATGGACACAGGGGGGCTGCTGCAGTCCCTGGGGTGTGCGCCTGAGCTGCCTGTGATCACAGCCGGTGGAGGAGTCACCAGCACACACCAAGTCACCCGTGCATCAGGAGAGCTCGGGACCAAGCAGGAATCAAGGCCTGGTCCCCGCTCCTGAAGCAGCGAAGCCAAAGGGAGTTGTGAGGTGGGGGAGTCCCTTCCTGTTGCAAAACTGCTGCTAGAATCTCTCAAAGTGATCCGTTGTCTTCTGGGAATGATAAGCTTTTGTTACTGCAGGTCTCAAAGCTATCTTCTTCCTCTTTGCTGGCTGGGAGCACTTGGAGAAGGGAGGAGAGGGACAAGCTTGGAAAGCTCAGGCGCAGTTTCCCATCTGCTACATTCCATTCTTTATACCCAGCTTCTCCCAGTTTATTCAGGCTTCCCCAGCACTGTGATGCCTGGTCAGAAGAATTGCAGACCTTGGTGTAAGCCAAAGAGAGGACTTTGTGATCTGGACTTGAGCTGGAATGCGAAGAAGGTCCAGAAATCCAAACCCATCAGTTGGATCAGCAGAAGCCTCTGGTGCTGAACATAACCTTTGTCATTCCCCAGTTTGTCTTATGGCCTTCCAAAGTTTCATGGCACCTTAAGGGGAAAACCCCTGATGGCTCTTCCTTCCCTCTTTCTCCTGTGGTGGTTGGAACTTAAGTCATTAGCCTGGAGAAAAGGGTGACCACCTCAGGTGTTGCACACAGCGGGTTCAGTTGGTGATTTGTGTTGCAAAAGCCATGCAGTGCTGCACCATTGCTCTGTGCTGCTCATGCTATGCTGTGTGAAAGCAGCTCTATCCTATTGCGGGTGTTGTGCCTGTGCTGGTGCTGTGCTCATGCTGGTGCTGTGCCTGTGCTGGTGTTGTGTCTGTGCTGGTGTTGTGCCCATGCGGGTGTTATGCTCGTGCTGGTGCTGTGCCTGTGCAGGTGTTGTGCCCCTGCTGGTGCTGTGGCTGTGCCCGTGCTGTGCCTTTGCCAGTGTTGTGCAGATGCTGGTGCTGTGCCCATGTGGGTGTTGTGCCTGTGCTAGTGCTGTGCCCATGCTGGTGCTGTGCCCACGCAGGTGCTGTGCCCACGCAGGTGCTGTGCCTGTGCCGTGTCTGCCCTGCGCTACGCTGCCTGCACTTTGTGGTGTGGCACCAGCTCTGTGGGCTGGCTCTGCTGTGCCAGGACATGATGCTGAGCTGCTAACCCTTGCTGCGCTGTGCCACCATCACAAGCTGACAAATCAATAAAGCCTCAAAGCAGCTCATCAGAGCTCTCCAGCAGCCAATGGCTCTGTCATTCCTTGGTCACTCTGAGCAGTAAGGTGGGAAGTGTTTCCCTGAGCTCAGCAGACTTGTCTCCACAGGCAGGCAGGTTGGGAGAGGAGGGATTCCGTGGAGAGACATCATGGAGCTGTGTGATTCAGAAATCCTCCTCCAGAGCAAGTTTGTACTTGCCTCAGAAACGGAGATGTTCCTTCACATACCAACTGCTTCATCTCCCGGATGAGCCAGTTAGCTCTTCATTAGCACCGTCATGGAAGCATGGAATGGTTTGGGTTGGAAAAGACCTTAAGATCATCCAGTTACAACCCCCTGCCATGGGCAGGGATGCCTCATGCTAGACCGTGTGACCCAAGGCTCTGTCCAGCCTAGCCTTGAACACTGCCAGGGATGGGGCAGCCACAGCTTCTCTGGGCACCCTGTGCCAGCGCCTCAGCACCCTCACAGGGAAGAGCTTCATCCCAATATCTTGAGCAATTTTTCCCTCTCCCAGTTGGAAGCTGTTACTCCTCATTCCATCCCATCCCTACAGACCCTTGTCCAAAGCCCCTCTCCAGCTTTCCTGTAGGCCCCCTTTAGGCACTGGAAGGATTGCTCAAATCCCTTCAGCATCTTGGTGGCCCTTCATTGGACTCTCTCCAAGAGCATGTCTGTCTTGTCTGGGGGAGTCCAGCACTGGGTCCAACACTCCAGATGTGCTTCCCTGGTGCCAAGCAGAGGAAGGCTCAGTTCCCTCGAGCCTCTGACAGGGTTTCCCCTGGTGCAGCCCTGATGCCACTGGCCTTTGCCACACAGCGCGGCGCTGGCTCGCAGGCAGTTTGGTGTCCAGCAAATCCGGCACCAGGACAGCTGTCCTGCCTGCACAGCTGCCAGGCAGACACCATTCCTGTTGGACAGGAAAGGAGCCGTATCTTCAAACACCAAGAGTTGAGGCTGAGCAGTTCATGAGGATTGTAGCTGCTGCCCAGAGAGGAGAGTTATGCTGTGCACATCTCTGAAGGTCCAGTCTTAACTGGAAGATTCCACAATGCAGGAATCCACTGTGTCTCCACAACAAGGTTTCCCAGGGGTTAACTGCTATCACTTAAGTTTGGGCTTGAAATAAGGGATGATTTTGTGTTCCACTCCAGGTATTGTACCTTTATCTCCCAGATGAAAGTAACTTTTGGAGTGCGACTTTCTCACCGTAAGGGCAACACGATGCTAAGTCGTGTTTTAACTGCCTTTGGTAAGCTTTATTGGCCTGAACTTTTGAATCCTTTATACAGAAGCATTCAGGCTCTGTACATTTCTTTGGTCACAGCACTCTCCTGCCACTTTAACCAGCCAAGTGTAAGGCATAAGAGCACGAATCTCCAGCCTCACATGGGCTTTTTGCCTTTGAAGTAGAACTGATACCTTAGGATGGGATGTCTTTGGGAGGCTTGTTTCAGAGGAGCAATAGCACGCTGCGACAGACCCCCCCATGCCAGGCTGTTCCACCAGCCCTTGCACTGGGAAACATAGAACCACCCAGGCTGGAAAAGAGCTGCAGGATCACCCAGTCCAACTGCTCCGCAGCACTACCAAGGCCATCACTAACCCATGGCACTGAGGGCCCCGTGTAGCCGGTGTGTGAATACCTGCAGGGCTGGTGCCTGCAGCCCTGCCCTGGGCAGCCTGTTCCAATGCCTGAGCACCTTTTGGGGCAAGAATTGCTCTTCCCTGTGAGGGTGCTGAGGCGCTGGCACAGGGTGCCCAGAGAAGCTGTGGCTGCCCCATCCCTGGCAGTGTTCAAGGTCGGGTTGGACACAGGGGCTGGCGCAGTTTACGGACCCTCCCACGCCCCGGCTCCGGCCGCACCGCCCAGCCCTGCTCCGCGTCCCCCCGGCGCCAACCCGGTCCACCCCTGCCCACGTGACCCTCGTCTCTCTCGCGAGATTTTCCCTTCCGCGCGCGCCTCAAGCTGCTCTCGCGAGAATCTCGCGCCGAGCGGTGGCGGGGCGGATAAGATGGCGGCGACGACCACCATGTCTCTGGTGAGCGGCGGCGGGGCCGGGCTGAGCAGGAGGTGGGGTGGGCGCAGCAGCGAGCCTCGGCCCTAAGGCTGCGTGTGCGGGCGGCCCCAGCGCAGACTCCGGTCCGCTGGGCCTTTGTGGGTGCCGCCGCTTCCCCGCTTACGTCCCGCCCGCCTCAGCGGGGCTCGCCCGGTGCGGGGCCGGCTGTGCGGGGTTCCCGGGGCTGTGCCCGGTGCGGGGCCGGCTCTGCGGAGCTCCCGGGGCTGGCCCGGTGCGGAGCCGGCTGTGAGGGGTTCCCGGGGCTGGCCCGGTGCGGAGCCGGCTGTGAGGGGTCCCGGGGCTGGCCCGGTGCGGAGCCGGCTATGCGGGGTTTCCGGGTAATCCCCTGTGCGGGGCGCTGAGCTGCTCTGTGCAGCGCTGCTGAGAGGGAATGGCTCTTCCCGCCCCGGGAAACGCTTCCGCCGCTTCCACTGGGCTGCGTTGCGGATTTCCCGGATTCACTGTTCCCGAATGTCCCGCTCGGCGCCGGGGCCCGGTACTGGCTGTTCTTGGGAAAAGCCGCTCGTGGCCCTTCCTTGCAAAACCTTTCGGTGCCCGTGGCTGATTTTGCGTCTCCTCTCCCTGCTCTTGTGCACCGGGAAGGATTAGGGTTAGGGTTTTTTGGAGTTCTTTGTGTTTTCAGGAGTGCTCATTCCTTACTGGATGCCGACGTGTGGGAGCAGCGGGACACTCCTGTTGAAGGATGTTTGTTTTCTTTGTGGTTAGCCTTCAGTAGCAGAAATAACTCCTTGCACTGCTCAGCCTTCCCTGCAGTCCATGATTTACTATTGTTATCTATGGAAGTGTGTAAAGGGAGATGTGAAACCTCCCGGGTGTCAGCGCTGCAGGGGAGGAAGCCTCTGATGGAATTAATCATAAAACCATGAAGGGATTTGGGTCGGAGGGACCTTAAAGCTTCTCCAGCTCCAACCCCTGCCACGGGCAGGGATCCCTTCCACTGGAGCAGGGTGCTCCAAGCCCCTGTGTCCAGCCTGGCCTTGAACACTGCCAGGGATGGGGCAGCCACAGCTTCTCTGGGCACGCTGTGCCAGCGCCTCACCAGGTGGCAGATACCGGGAGTGAAGAAACCTCAGAAGATTAGTGTTGGATCGTGTTGGAACATGAACCTTGAGGTGCAGGAAGTGCTGCCTTTAGCTTGGTCTTCCCAGCCTGGGTGGTATCTCAGTGTTTCAATGGTGAAGTGTAAGAGACCCTTCCAGGAAGCAGCATTCCAGCTTGACTGCGTGCTCCATGCTTTTAGCCACTATGGGCTTGTGTAGCATTTGCTGTGGAAGGTCCATCCTATACTTGAGTCTTGTTACACCTCTTCAGGGAAGTCATCAGTCCTGCTAGTGTCACAGAGGGTTAAAACACCTTCTCCAGTAGGATCTGCCATGAGCTGGGTGCCCTTTGCGTGGGTTGAGCTCCCATATGTGGGTGCTGAGCTGAGCCTGTCCATCCCATAGCACTGTGTCAGGATGTGTTTTACCTCACTGAGCTTCAGCAGCTGCCCCGTGGCCTTGATGTGGTCTTTGCAATGAGACCCAGCTCCATGTCCCCCCAGGCTCCCTGGATTTCTTCTCAAGATCCCTCTGTCTGTTTAAACCTTCTTTCCCTGCTGGAAAGGACGTTGGCTGTTCTGCTGTGACCATGGCATCAGCCTGAAGAGAGTCCAAGGTGGTCTGACCAGGGCAGCTGCAGCCTTCACTTTGTCCTGGGAGCATGGGAGTGGAGAATGCTGCCTGGAAAAACTTAAGAGTTAAGGACAAGGTAACCCTGAGTAGCCGGAACTCAGCTCTGGGTTTAGGAGGCTCAGGCTTTGCTTTCAGCTGACCTCGTGAAAGGAGGTTTGCAGCACAGGCTCTGCTCCTGTTGTGGAGACACACAGATGGGGAAGGAGTTGAAGCAGAAAGCAGAGGCGTTTCTCAAGGACAGTGATCTAAGGACACGGAGTTGGGTCTTGAGAGTTATTACTCAAAAGTCCCCAGAGCTTTGATGCTTTTCAGGTGTTCCCATAAGTTGTCAAGAACCCACTATATGCTGAGCTCAGCAGCACATCTACTGATGGCATGTGAGAGCCATGCAGCTGCACTGGAATCAGGGTAGGATTTGTCACTTCTGTATTGACCCTGTTCTTTCTCCGGTGCTCCTGCTGCTGGGAAAAGCATCCTTGCTACTAGCTTGGAATTGAGATGGTATTAGACCTGATACTGAAGTAGTTTCACAGCTCTAATGTGACCCGGTGTGGAGTGCTACTGATAACAGTAACAGGTCTGTGCTGCTGTGGTTTGTTACCTAGAACACTAGTGGTGTGACCTGAAGGACCTGGGCAGGGACTGTGCCCCTGCACTGGGCACTGGGGAGGCTGCAACTCGGATCCTGTGTTCAGCTCTGCGCCCCTCACTGCAAGAGAGACATTGAGGGGCTGGAGCGGGGCCAGAGAAGGGAATGGAGCTGGTGCAGGGCCTGGACCCCAAGTGTGATGGGGAAGGGCTGAGGGACCTGGGGGGTTCAGATGGAGAAGAGAAGGCTCAGGGGGGACCTGATGG
>JBCJKH010056578.1:0-14856 GCA_039877255.1 Loriculus beryllinus
CCCAATTTATTCTGTGGGTGGGCAGGTGGCAGTGGTTTTCCTGCCTGTCTGTTTGGGGTCACCCGTTCTTCTGCTGCAGTGCTTGGGATGAGAACAGTGAGGTTTTGACACCTACTGTGTCAGACCACATAAAGGAAGAACATCCCTCCCCAGATGATACAATGAAATAAGGTGTAATGGTCACTTTGCATTGTGGTGTGACTGGTGAAATGTCCTCTGTGGTGGGACAGTGCTTAGATACTGAACCATTTCAAATGAAGTTTAGGGTTAGTGCAGTTTTAGTCATAAATTTTCTTCTGTCATCTCTAAGGTTATTATTCCTCAACTTAGTTTTGAGGAATAAATACAGGGCAAGTCCCATGGTATCAGAATTACCTGAGGAGAAGGTCTGACCTGGATTTTCTCCTCCCAGAAGACTGAAGCTGGTGACTATAAGGTCCCTAAAGCGTCTCTTGTGGAATATCTGCTGAGGGGGATGTGATGTTTTAGGTCAAGATCTCGTAACCCATAGTACCAAGATAGCAATGTTGAATAAGGAACTGAATGCCTGAGACAGTACAAGACCAGCCTGGTACCTCAGCCAGGAGGTCATGTTTGTGAGCAGAATAGGCTTTGCATTAGTGCTTGGTAATTAAGATGCACTACTGCAAATGGCAAGCCGAAAACTACAGCGACCTGAATGCTTAGCTCCTTAGGACAGAAGTGTTGCCAATTCTTAAGGCAAAAATGCTGAAGGTATGGAGATAAGGTGATTGCTGTGAATATTTGTGGTGGTGGGAGAAAGGGGGGGCAGGAGAGAATCTACCCTGAGCTGGCAGAAGCTGGGCTGAAGCAATTGCCTGTGCAAAGTGTTACTTTTCTGGATGTGATTGTTGCTTGGGGCTTTGGATTATATTAGCGTGGAAAAAATGCCTCTGAGTGAAGGGCTACAAATCATTGCTGCGCCAATAGGGAGGGAAAGAGGACTATAAAACAGGAAATCAATTTAATACTCAGTAGGTGTTTGCAGCGTGCTCACCCTTCCTTCAAATTGCCAAAGGAAAGATTAATTAAAGTTATATTGAGCAGCAGAAATGATGGAGGGTGTGTGATGGGGTTTGCATGGTACAGCTTTCTCCATAATTAATTGACAAAGGCATTCTTGGATTTCATTACACAGAACCTTGCCATCTCTTGCTCTTAAAGGGCAGCTGAAGCACTGCCGGATTTCCAAGCCAGTGTTGCAGCCTTGCAGGTTGAGCTAAGAAGGATCACTTCATAGGCACTTAGAGAGGGTGCTGCCTCTCTCAAGCAGTTCCGCTGTGCTGTCTGTGGGTCCTGTCATTTAAATTCAGACTACAATATGTTTTTATCTGCTTTTGGTTTTGTTTCCTGATTCCCTCTTCTGAGGTTGAGAAGTGTATGCACTGCAAGGTACATACATACTGCAAGATGAAGGTGTTGGCAGGGCATAGAGATAGGTAGTGACTGGGTCTGTCATCTGTCTGCTGTCTTTACTTAGTCAAATTTGAGCGGGGTGTGACAAAAGCTATAAGAGACACAGCTTGTCTGGATCACTTGCTAACTGTCAAATAGGGAGAGAATTGTATGTGTCTCCCATTTCACTGTGTCATGATCCAGCTGCCATCTGTGTTCCTTCTGTACTTTTCATGAAAAGATACACCTGATCAGTGCTATCTTTGAGAGAGGCTTTTCCTGCTTGCATCAGCTGCTTTTTTGGGGCTCTTGTGAATTACTTTCTGTCTGTCTCTGGGGCAGGCTTAGGAGACATCAGGGCTTTGCCTTTGTGATGGAGTTTCAGAAGGCAGCTCCTGTAAGCTGAGATGCAGCTCAACTTGCCAGGTTCTACCTATGACTAGGGCATTTCCTCCCAGATTTTCACTTGGAGATCTTTCCTTGGTTTGATGCCAGAGCTTCACTTAAATTTGGCTGAATATGAAGCTTTCTGCTCTTGTCCTTCTGAAAAGGAATTGTGACAGTCCTCTCTAAAAGTGTTTAAACACTTTATGGTGCAAAAGGGAATGTCTACATGCTATGCTGTTATGAGGGGAAAGCTCTGCTGTCTGCCCAGTGGTCCAAGGTCTGACAGTCCTGGAAGCTTGTTTCCTCCGTTGATTTTGATAATAAATTACTAAATATGCTCACTACTGCAGGGCTGGGAGATGTAAAGCAGGATGAAGCTTTGGATACATCATCTCCAGTCTGTATTGGCAATATAAACACCATGAGCTTACCTGACTTGTGTTTGTTGTGCATTATGGCTGTAACGGCTGACAGCATTTGCTGTGTTTTAAACCTAGCTGGCAACTGAGGTTGCTCACTCACCCTCTGCTGGCATGGGAATGAGAATCAGAAAAAAGTAAAATCTGTGGGTTGAGATAAGCACAGTTTAATAATTGAAATAAATTAAATGATTCTATGGTTCTAAAATATAATAATAATAATTTTAATTTAAGGGGAAAAGAGAAAAAGGAATAAAACCCAATAAAAAACCAAGTGATGCACCATGCAGTTGCTCACCGCCCTCTAACTGATGCCCAGCCTGTTACCAAGTAGCAATTGGTCCCTCCTGGCCAATTCTCACTGCCTCATCCCTGGCAGAATTCAAGGCTGGGTTGGATGGGGCTTTGAGCAACCTGGTCTAGTGGAAGGTGTCCCTGCCCATGGCAGAGAGGTTGGACTGGATGAGCTTTAAGGTCCCTTCCAACCCTAACCATTCTATGGTTCTATGAACTCCCTCCAGTTTATGCACTGAGCATGATGTGCTGTGGTATGGAATATTATTTTGACTAGTTTGGGTCTGCTGTCCTTGCTTTGCTCCCTCCCAGCTTCTTCTGCACTTCTGCACCTCCTCACTGGCAGAACATGGGACATTGAAATGTCCTCAACTTAGAGTAAGCACTACTTAGCAACAACTAAAACATCAGTGTGTTATCAGCATTCTTATACTAAATCCGAAACACAGTACTTTGCCAGGTACTAAGAAGAAAATTAACTCTATCCCAGCTGAAACCAGGACACTCTTGGCTGTGGGATACTGCAGTAACTAGGTTCTTTGTTTAAAAAATATGGGTATGTGTAACAGTCTCTTGACGAAAAGCCAGCACTAGATGTTCCTAAAAGTCAATTATAATTGATTGGACCAAGAAGAGGAGAAAATGATCACAGTTTATGCTGGGTTTGGTACTTCTTAAACCTGCTAGGATGGAAGAAACAACAGTTGAGTTGTTTAAATTACATGAAGCTGGCAAATCAAGGGTTTGATTTGTTTTGTTTTGGGTTGTTTTTTTTTTTTAGCAAGGGTATCTTGCTAGGCTGTTGGCTTAAAGGGGAGATAGCAGGTCTGTTCTGAGTCACTGTTGCCTTTTCTTTTACATGGCTCTGAACTTTGTGTAACTTGGAGAGCAAATAGACTTATGAACACTAGCCCTATTTAAAGCAATTTCTTTGCACTCTTTTAAACAGGCTAGGAAGGTGTCAGTTGCTCAGCTTATGGATGTATGTAGCTAAACACAGAAAATGTGTGCTTTCTCATCATCCTGGATGCTCTACAGAGAGATTGTTGCTTTCTAGTCCCCTCCCTCAGTCCAGTAAAATGTGAGTTTTTGCCTGGCGTACCTTATGTGCAGATTGCTTCCTCAAACATTAAGCAATAGCAAATGGAGAGCTGTCCAGGAGTGGGTGGGATGGGGTGTTATCCAGTTGAGAGCTGTACACCAGGGCAGAGGGAAGTAGTGCTGAGCTGGTGAAATTGCAGAGGAAGAATCTAACTTTGAAGTGGTGGCATGAGATGAGGGCATGCTGCTTGTACTTGGGAACAAGCTAGATCTAAAAGCCCTTCCTGACTTGTGATAAAAGAAGGTACTGAAATTAAGCCCCCTCTCCTAAGCAGGATGGAGCATCTGTGGCCATGGTGGAGTTGTACAGGAGCTGGGAAAGGTTCCTGTGACCCTCAGGCATCAGAAGGGTGCCAGGGCTGCCTGGGCAGAAGGACAGCAAGAAGAGTTACAGAGCTTGGTTTTCCTTGTGCAGGAGTGAGATCTCCAAGTGAATTTAACTGCCTGTGGGTTGGCTCTGTGCATGTCTATGTTGGGGAGTAGAGATCAAACTACATCTGTGTGTCCATGATAGCCTCTTCCTAAAATCTGTTTCCTGCCTGCATGTAAAATGTGGCCAAGAGGCACTCTGCAGACAGTGCACAACTTCAACAGACAGCAAGTCAGAGATGCATAGCCAAAGTCCTATCTGGTATCAGCATTGCCATGGGACATGCACTGTCAACTAGAGCAGAAAGCAGAGAGAACAAAAATGTTATGAAGCTCACATAGCTCAATTTAATTTGCATGGAAACAGGAGGGAGTAAGCCAGTCCCTTGGGTTTTGCACGCCACATTACAGGGGAGTAGAATTCTAAACCCTAAGGTTAAGGTGTAAGATGTAAGGTGGTCTGAAGTACTGGGCAGCATTCATCCCCCTGCAGTGCTTTCCTACGCAGAAGCAGGTGTTTAACCATTTAAGAGCCCATAGAGGGAGCTGCTTTGCTGCTTGTGACATGGATTTCCGGTTCTATATGTTCATATGTGCCCTTCCGCATTGCTCGTCGTACCAGGAGTGGATTCATAGGTCACGGGACTGGAGTGACTGTTACATCAATGCAGAAAAGAGGAAGACCTTGAGTGAAGAAGAAACCAACAGCAGTAATGAATATTAAAATTAGAAGACCTTCCTCCTATTTATGGCAGGCACTATAATCTATGTCATGGAACTGTTCAGTTCTTGTTTAAAATAACACGGCATTCAGCCAAGGGAGAACATTTATCGTTCCTTAAAGATGGTCATTGTGTAGGCTCACATGCATGTTTGCAGCTTTGGACAAACTCAAGCCCAAAGTCTACATTTGTTCCTGCATCCTCACCTCCCAGGAAAGGAAATTCATTGAACATAAATCAGAATTTCTGGCCTAATTTGGTCTCCTGCAGGTAGCTTCCCAAGAGGTGCTAGAGGTGAGAGCACTACACAGGATAATTTAGGCAATTCTGGTTTCTGCAGAAGTCTGAACAGGGATACAGACACTGATTCTCGGCAGGTTTTGATGGTTTTGAAATATTTGTTGCATTTAGAAGTGGACTATCTTCACAGACATTCCTCCACAAACTGAGACTTGTTTCTGAAATGAAAAGTGCTCCCTTAGCAGGGGAACTCCTGCCCCCTGGAAACTGAATTGCTGAATTCCCATTGCAAGGAAACCCTGCTGATGCCAGACACCAGCTCTGGCTCCAGATGCCCTTGCTGTGTGGGGTGGTTCACCGGCAGAGCCTTCAAGCCAGTTTATCTCCAGAACTGGACAGCAGAAAACTTCTGATCATTCCTACCGAGGAGAAAGAAACTGATCCAAATGAAAATAATGACTGAATGTGGTGGTCTTAATGCTTTTCTTTTATTCATTATTGCTGCTCGTTTCCCATCCCCCTTTTGCTTGAGGGTTTGATGCTCAGGATCTGGCCCCTATTTCTAAAGTGTTGGTTTGGGATATTTTCTTTCTCTTCTTTCACTGGTTTCTGCCTTGTTTTGAGGTTTTTCTCTCCCCTCTGACACAGTTGTTACTTAGTGCAAAGGAATGCGTTGAGTACTTTCTTCAAGGTATAAATCTTTCTTAGCATAGTTTAGAATATTGTTCTGTTGGCTCCTGTGCCAGCAGGCGGCTCAGCAGCAGCAGTGGACCTGTCTTCATGTGAAGAAAAATGAAATACGGAGGTGCTGGGAATGCGCTTTGATCTGTTGATTTATTTATTTATTGTTAGACTTCAGAGTGTTAGCTCTAATGAAAGCGTGGCCAGCCCTGAGAATTAAATTTCCCAGTGTTCAAGCCTGTCAGGTTGGGAAGCATCAGCAAATGCTCAAAAATAACGTCGGTGGTTTTGCCAGTGCATGAATAGTCATATTGTTGTTTGCCAGGAGGTGGCACTCGTCATTGCCTACCTCTGCGTATGCCCAGCACTGCATATGCCCACTGCTCATGCTGCTAAGGCGGGACATTGTTTTTCCCTTACGTCATTTGGATGTGGTACCAGCTCTGGAACAAGGGGAGCTGCTGCCCTAGGATCTTTCAGTAATGCAGATGGTGGAGAGCAGAGATATGAGTGGGCATGGACATTGTCCCTTACAAATACACGTGTGATTGATCTCATGGGTAGGGTCAGAGTACATCCTTCAGCTGCACTGTAAGCCATAAACAACCGGTGTAGCTCATCAGTTGGGTGACACAGCTGAGTCTGTGTCAGGCAGACACAGGCAGGCCCCCTGCGTTGCCTGAAAGTGGCATCTGTTGATGCTCACAAAACTGGAGGTGCCAAGGTTAACTGTCGCAAGTGCTTCTTCCTTGAGTATTTTGGGCTGGCATAAGTAGTCCTGAGGCATCCTTGCTTTGGAGCCCAGCTAGCATCTACACGCAGAGATTGTGAACACTAGTGAAAACTAAGTTTTAGTTGTGAGTATTGATGAAATGAGCTTACGGCATATGCTTGGATTCACACTGCTATTTGGTTTCCATGCTCATTGCTGTGCTGCACTGTGGGAAACCTGCTGAGCAAGACTGAAGTCCTTCCAGCAAAGCTGTGTTAAAACTATGCTGGAAGAACTGAAATGAAGTCTGTCAGTGTGAGCTCTGCCACCTGGCTGCAAGTTCAGATGAGACCCTCAAGCTGATGACATACACCATGTGGCTCTGGCCCTATAGAGAGATTGCTCCTTTGGCTAAAGTTAGAAGGCACAGTCCTCAATCTAGGTTCAGATCCCATTCAGCATCTAAAACCTGCCATTTCTTAATAAAAGCTCCAGCTGGTGAAAGAGTCTGTGTCTGAGGTGGGGTGGGATGCAGGGAGCTCTCCTGGCAAGTAGGGTATTCCTGTTTCCAAGGCCTCTTTTTCTGTGAATCTCTGTCACAGCTGTCCTCATTGGTGCTAGAGGAAAAATTGAAGAGGTCTTCCATAACATCCAGAGGGTGACTGCTTTGCTGATCCCTGTCATCAGGGTATACCTATGGCCTATACTGATGCTCTGGTGCAGGAATGGGGACTTCCTGGCAAGGGGTTGTGGCAGGTGAAAGTTTTGCTCCAGCTTGGTGGCTAGAGATCAGTTCAGGCACAGATGTCTGGTGATGTTTCTCAAGCATGGAGTTATATTCTTCTGCCAAGGGGAGTATAACTTGTATAAACTTGCATATTGTATAAACTTAGAGCTGACTGCGGTGAGGGTGGAGGACACGCATCCCCAGGTGTTTGTCTTGCAGCGTTAGAGATCAGCCTGTTTTTAGCAAATCACAATATTGCATTTTGTTTTGAGATGTATTTTTAGGAACAACATTATTCAGCTTTCTGGCTGAATGCCAAAAGCTTTTCTTGGTGACTTTTTTTCCTCCTACTTGTTGTCTTTGGGAAATAAAAATAGAACAACAAGAATTTTGTGAAAAGGCCTGGACAAAACACACTTTTAACAGGAAAAGGGTATTTTAAACTGTTGTGAACCCTTCTGTGCTGAGTTATTATAAGAGTCAGCAAAGTTATTTTTCTCCCCTGAAATCGTGAAATCATATTGTGCTACTCAGAACTAGAGAAAGAAGAAAACACAAGCAGGGAATGGGAGAGGGGAATTGCTTGGGGGTGTTGAGGGAAAAGCAGGTTGGAGATGATTTGTAGCGAAGAGCAATGAAGATTTTAGAAAGAAGACACTTTGGGCTGTCACATTGCTTTGGAGTGGGAGCCTGACAGAGAACCCCCGGGTTACCGTGGAAAATATGGACTGAGAAGTCATTGCTGGGCTTGGACTCTGTGGTTGTGTGTGAAGCACCTGGAGAAACTGTTCAACCTGTTACCTGCCTAGAAAGAGATGTTCTCCTTCCCCAGTGCCACCTGCCTTACCTTCCAGGTACCTCTGTGCTCAGCATGCGATATGGACACCAGCATGTGGACTGTTTTCCTGGAGGGGAAATGTGCTGAAAATGGAGACAGTTTGCCAGACTGCTTTCTTCGTTTGAGTGCTGGACTTGTTTGTTAAACATAGTTGTCCTTCCCCTTTGTCCCAACAGACAAATGCTGTCTGGTTGCATGTGCTGGGAAGTGGTGAGGTCAAACATTTGGGGTGGTTGGTGCAGGCAACTAGCCCACGGTAGAAGCAAATTCACATTGGCTCCATCCACCTCAGTAAAAGCTGCTCTGTTCTGTCTATCGAGAGCAATTAAGGTATCTCTTCTCAAAGAAAAGCTGGCATGCTGTTGCACTGAGTGTTAAAGAGTTTGCACCTGGCTGTACATTGCAGAGCTCTCTGCCAAAAGAAATACTGGGTTTCAAGTTTGTTAGCCTGCTGTTTGGAGATTTTAATGTTTTTTGTTTGTTTTTGTTTTCTTTTTTTGGAAATCCTCCCACATTAAATTAAAAAGGAGAACTTGGTAAAGGAAATCAGAAGGATGCTTTGAGATGCTTCATTTGCCAGCAGTCTCTGAACTTGTGACCCTTTAAAATGAAGTACTTGGGCTTTCCTGTGGGATGGCTCCCTTGGGGTGGAAGCAAGCATCTTTCAGGCTTGTTTGCCTTTAGGAAGGAGCCTTTGACAGCACAGGAGAAGTTGTAGTGCAGCATTCTCAGCCGGGACTTCCAGTGAGAAAAGTTGTTCAGCTGGTTGGGGACTGTGATAAATCATGCTTCCCCTGGAGCATGCTGGGACTGTAGAGAGCTGGAAATAAATGCTAGGGAAATTCAGCTTTTGTAGTGAGCTATCTTTCAGGATGATGTATGGCTTTGTAACAGAAAGAGATTCCTTTGCTAGGGCTGGGAGAATGCTGCTGCCTTCCATTGGGAAGGAAAATGTAAGAAGTTTGTTGATGTAAATCCATGCTGCAGGCTTTCCCTGAGAGCTGTGCTTTGGCATGGGCTACCTTAGCCTGAGAAACAATCTGTGTAGTACTAATGGAAAAGTGTCGCTGATAGCCCAAGGTGGTGGTAACTAGTTTTTGGAGTGAAATGAGACAGTAGGTTTGGCAAGAGGGTAGGGATTGTGCATTCAGTTCGCCAGTATAGTAGTGGCTTACCAAATGTGGCTGTGGAGGGAATCAGATGGCATGGGATGCTGTTTGCAGCTCTGCCCCTTGGCTACCACATTGTCCTGAGCAAGTAATTTCTCTGGAGGGATAAAATGTCTTGTCTTCAAATTGCAGTCACAGGAGCCTATGTCTCCACTTTTTATCCCTGGATATTCCAAATCAGTTTGGGATGGTTTGGCCATGTTAATAGACTTGTTAGCTAATGGGGATCTGACAGTATTTTAGATTCTCTTCTGTGTGAGGGCTTGGTTTGAATTGCTGAGAAGTAGAGGAGAGCCTGAGCTCTCTGTTTGTGTAGCAAACAGAAGCTCTTTCCTAGTTATAACTGATGTCAGTCTGTGGACAAGTTTGTCTGAACTGTGTAGTCTTCTGGAGCTGTTGCCATAGTTTTCTACTTGGGGTTTTGGTAGCACTGTTAAGGAGACTCAGTCATAAAGCCAGAGCCAGCTTTCTCCCATCCCTCTGTGGTGGCCAGTTAACCAGAGGGAGACAGCTTTGCCCCAGTGAAAGGGAGAAGCAGCTGAGTCCTGCTCTGCTCCTGCCAGAGCTCTGCTGCTTGTAGCAGCTCTTGGCTGGGGCAGTGTATGGCAGCTGGGATGTGCCCAGTAGCAGGCAAGGACTTCTTGCTTTTCCCATGTCCCAGACACTGGCAAATGCTATTTTGCTGACTGAGGTGCTGAGATGCAGAATTGAGGAGACAAGTGCTGCATCAGAAGCAGTGCCATGTTGTATCAAGAAAAAACTCTGAGTTAACCTTTAGCATTCAGTTGGTACAGATTTGATTACAGGCTTCTGATATTCAGGCAAAGGTCCATATTTCATTTGGTTTTGGCAGTAAAAGTGAGACGATCAGTAAGCCCTGTTGGTTTCTCAGGCCAAACATACTTTGATCAATGATGCTGATCAAAGTATGTTCTGTAGAAATGAGATGTTTCCATTCCCTAACCTCCCCAAGCAATGTAGATGTTGTTGACTTACAGGAGAAGAAGAAAAGGATTCCATCAAATCTGGTCACTGTTGCAGACAGTGAATCAGCGTTGCTCCTTGTCTGATTTACTGAGTTCTCTTGAATTGTACCACTGACTAATTTGCTCTGTTTCTTCTTATTTTTCATCAGCCTAGGCTGGCTTCTTGTGTGAGTTTTAACAGCTCTGTTTGTTTGTTATCTCTGAAAGATCTGTTCTGCTTGGTCAACTGCCTCATTGCCTGTGTTTATTTTGTTCAAATTCCCCAAATGGTAACTATATACTGTGCAATGTCAACTTGGTCAGGATACTTCAGGGGTATAATTTTGTCCACTCAGATGATTTCCAGTCTCTGTGTGCTGTGGATGTCAAATTTTCAGTTTGTTTACCTTGTTGCCATGGCTTCTGCTTGAAACTCCAAGACTTTTACAAAATTAAATACTCTGCAAACTTAAATCTGAGTAACTGATACACAAGGAGACAAATAACTCGTGTAACTGAAGTGGAAATAGTAGGCTGGCTCCCAGCTTGGATTTAGACCAGTGTGGTGTGTGTGTGAGCGCTGACCCTTTGTATGAGGTCCTGCAGGCTGACAACTGTAGCCTTTAGATGCAAGCTTCTGAGCTTAAGTGCGTCGCCACTGTTCTTCTGTCTTGTGCAAATTATTAGCCTGGGGATGGTGCTGATGCAACATCTCAGTCAGGATCTGTACCACAACTTAGCTAGCTCCTTCACACTAGGAGCTATCTAGGGAAATGCCACCGATTGTGCCTCTTGTAGGCTTGAATGAAGAGTGAACACGACCACCACCTCAGTGCCTGGTTGAGAGCCAGACCTATAATGAGTAACATGAGAACCCCAACTAATCATCTTCTTCTGGGGATCTGCACAGTGGCTATATTTAAATGCTGTCACCTGGTCTCCACTGATGTCCACTCTGTCTGTACTTTTAAATAGCTCCTGTATATTACCTTTTCCTGGTCCAGGGAAGAAATTGCCTTTTTGGCCACAGGCCACAAAGAAATTCTACTTTCCTTCCAAAATAAAAACTAAACTAATTGCAGTTTGTTTCTCTCCAGCTGCCTTCTGGGGAGATATCGCTTTAGATGAAGATGATCTGAAGCTGTTTCAAATAGACAGAACTGTTGACTTAACAAAGCACTCAGATGGCAACGCAAGACACACTTCAGGTAAGGGCAGCTCTGGGATGGTGCCTTCTTTCCCCTGGTTTTGTTCTTAGGGAGGAAGGACTTCTCCCTCACTTGTGCCACTTGTTTCCACAGCCAGGGCACTGCATGCAGAGCTTAGTTATGTGACTGGAGGTGGCATCCAAGTATGAGCTTTGTTAAATAAAATCCAAGTCATAGTTTGATGTATCCAAATCCTATCCTGTTTGAGGGAGGAGATTTTAAAATTTTCAGCACTGGTCTTTTCCTGTGAGGAACTTCATTTCTGTGAACTTGGAAGGAAATGTGTTTGAAGTTGGGCCACTCAGTTTGGAATTAGTTTTGACTCTTGCTGTCCTCCTTCCTTTCTTGCTATATATGATCTTAATGGAATAATGCCTTTTTTGTCAGCTGTCTATCTAGATAAAACCCACTGCAGTCTTGTATACAGACTACCCTTGAAGTGATGTTGTAATTGAAATGGGCTAGCAGTTGTTTTTATTTCCTATAAAACCAATAGATGTTGCCCCTGTACATGGCTCTTATGTCTACTCAGTCTTGTGCAGGACCAGAGCTGTTTCTTGACTCAGGAGCTCTGACTGGACTCCACCTCCAACAGCCTGAAATGCTTTTCATTGTGTTTGGAGGGCTCACTGCAGTATTGTTGCCTCCACTTTATGCAGCAAAAGAGAAATTGTTGGAAGTTTGAGCTCTGAGAGATACCAGGGGGACTGGAGACAGAGCAGGTCAGGACAAAATTCTATTCTCTCTCTGCTGTTATATTCTTAGGTTAGTAATTAGGGTGAAATGTTTGATAGAAGCAGAAATCGCTGAAATCGTATTCACCTGCTCCTCCAGCATCTCAGCAAATTATACAATAAATATTGTATAATATGTAAGGACTGGTGGCTGGATCTGAATCCTTGTGACTGCCTAACATCTAAGCACTGTGTAGGTCCTGTTCTGAGGATAAGTGCTCCAGCTTTCTCTTGGGATGAGAGTAAAAGATGATATATGCAACACAGAGGCATGCTTTTAATGTTGATATAACTGATTAAACTCATGCTGATGCTGAAATTCTGGGCAGAGGAGGGGTATTCGGTTCTTCAGATTATGGATTACTCCCTGGAAATGCTGTTATCCCACATTGTCATGTCACTTAACCCACGCATATCATGTTTTGGGCTGTGGCTCAATCTCAGGTCATAGGTAATTAGGAGTAGGTTGCCTTCAGAACAAAAGGTAAATCAGAAAATGAGGGCTGAGAATGTGGGCCAGGCAGCATTAGTCTCTTTCATATTAGTTGACAGCTCCTGAAGTTACATGAGGAGACTACTGGGGAAGGAAAGCCAGACAGTGTTTGGCTGTATTATTTTGCTCTGATAGCTTTTTCAGTTGCCATATCTAACACATTTCTTTCAGATGGTACTGGCGCAGACCACCATCTAGCAAAGGGACTGAGTTTTGTAACCCACATTTATATCATATCATGGAGGCACTGGTCTCTTAGATCCATGGCTCACGCTGTGTGGTTAGACTCTTCCTGGCACCTTTTACTGAGGCAAAGCTGGAACATCATAAGATGCTTTGCATCAGGTGAATGGTAGTGTCATGTCACTCACTTGGCCCTGTCCTCATCTCTGGCTTCATTTGTCCTCCTGGTTTTCAGCCCCTGGAACCACAAGCTGACAAGTGGACGGCCCTCGTGACTGCCATGCTTTCTGTCAAGCATGCACAGTGGTCACCTGCCCTGTGAGGGGGCTCTCGGCAGGAGCAGGGAGGGTTCTTCTCTTGCAGGGCTTGCTTGACCCGCATGTGAATTGTAAAAGGGTGATCTACTTCAGCATGGTAGGGATTGGGACCCATTCTTCCCTGGCAGAAAGTTCTGATCTCTGCTTTTTTTTATTTCCAGTGGGAAGAATGCAACCTCTGTACAGAAAGAGCCTAAAACCTTTTATGAATGGGACCCCTTGAATTCTAACATTTCAGAGTTTCCTAAAGCTGTTAATCGGATTATTTGTATAGTGGAGGAAGTACTTAATATGTATATACAGACATACAGGCTCTTCGTATCTGGGAGCTGCAGCTCTGAGCACGCTATTAGGCCAGGCATTCTTCTTCTCCTGTGTTGTTTCCTTGTCCCTGAAAATGCTGTTTGGGTAGAGGGAGGGGTGAAAATTGTGCCATGTTGCATTGTTGGGCTGTTTATAGACATATACCCTATTAGTTTGTGTGGAGCATCTGCAGCTGGCAGACTCTGGAGGAAGAATGAGATTCCTATGTGCTTATGGGTGACAGGGGACATGGTTCTTTACTGGATCCAACTGAAGATGGTATGCTTTAGTAAAAGTTCTACCTTGGCTGATGAGGGCTGAGACTATCAGATGTTTTAAGTTTTCCCCTTCTTTACCTGCTTCTAGGCTTTGTCTAGAAAGATGGCTATGCACATCTCTAGGCTCTTGAGAGAGAGGCAGGGAATGTGATCTGAGGACAGTCTGGATTCTGCAACAGATTTCTATGCTGAGTTTAGTTTCACAGCATGAATATGTTCCAGGCTTGTTTTCTGCATTAATTTCCTGCTCGCAGAAATGCCATAGTTGCTATTCAGACCCTCAAAATCTGTGAGCCTGCTTGAGAGTGGGATGCCTCATAGTTTAGTGTTTCCAATCATCTTCTCAGCAGATTTTGGAACTACTGTTTTTTTCCTGATATGTGGGGCCTAAAGGAATCGACCAAATAGCATTTACAACCAGTAAGGGATGATTGTTAAAATAAAAGCATTTAAAATATTGAAGTTAGCTACCTCCCTGTCTCTGCTTCTGTGGGATCAAGTTTGGATGTCATGTTTACTATGAAAATCTGTTGTTCTCATGCAATGGTGTTGAAGCGGATACACTTAGGATTTGGCCCTGTAGAGATATGGCAGTGGCTCAAGACATAATGAGAAGAACCTGGTACCAGGAGATCTGCCAGTGAGTGCTGTCCTCAGCAAGCCCAAGCTTTACCAGTGCATAATCACTTTGATGAAATATTGTTTTTGAAGAGCTCACAGTTTTGTTAAGTTTCCCATAGATATTTTTCTTTAAGTTTAGTGAAAATATTTGCCTTTACAATGCAATTTTAGCTTAGAAGAAACCTGAGTCAAAGCTTTAAGGATTTCTCTGCTGCTGAGAGCCCACAGATTGCTTCAAAATAGGAAACAAGAAGATCCACAGGCTGTGAAACTGCACAGTGTCACCTTTCTTTTGGACCCAGCTGAGTTCACTGGTGCAAGGTGATTTGCTCTATTGCTTTATCTACTGAAGCATTAGCTGTAGAGGAAGAAGACCTTTTCTTTTCTTGCCATGCCTGTGGAAAGAATGTGCCTATTCAATTCAAATGGGTTTAATTTAAATCTTTTCAGGCAGCTTAGGGATTAAGAAGACTTTCTGATATATTACCCCTTTTACTGATTTTTGTATCATGGAGGCAGTTTCTAATCCTGAAAGGCACTTCTGTGAGTGAGAAATGCAAGTTTATCTTTTCTGGGTTTGGCACCAGCAGATCAGAATGACACAGTGCAATTGTTAAAAAACCCTAGGAATTACCCAAACATTCAAAACACCTGCTTTTGTGGGTTTTTTCCCCTCAGA
>JBCJKH010056579.1:0-16300 GCA_039877255.1 Loriculus beryllinus
AGGGAAGGTTTAGATTGGATATGAGGAAGAAATTCTTTCCTGTTAGGGTGGTGAGGCACTGGAATGGGTTGCTCAAGTTGTGAGTGCTCCATCTCTGGCAGTGTTCAAGGCCAGGTTGAGCGAAGCCTTGGGAGGCATGGTTTAGTGTGGGGTGTCCCTGCTTATGGCAGGGGGGTGGAACTAGATGATCTTAAGGTCCTTTCCAACCCTAACTATTCTATGATTCTATGATTTCTCAAAACCTGCCTCTTTTGTAGCTGTCTTGTAAGATCAAGATTAGCAAAATTAATTTAAACTATCACTGCAAGAATATGTCATCTGTAAATGGGATAAAATGGCTTCCATTTGCACAGAAACACAAGTGCTTTAAAGATGAGGAGGCAGCTGAAAGCACTTTGGTGATTACTAACTACAAAAGTGCCAAGAGAGGTTTTGCTAAGCAGGCATGTCAGAAAACCAAAGTACTTTCCTTTGCAAAGGCAGCAAGTGGTTTTAATGTAGCTTTTAAAAAACCTTAGTAAATGTAGTTTGCAAAATAATCCAGCTGACACTGTCCCACCACCGAGCCTTCCAGTTCTGCCGGTTGTAGAGTTAGCAGTGTTTGAAGATGAGTTACAGCTACCCACAAGCTGAACAAAAGAGCTATCAAAATCATTTCACATAAACCTCCTGATTTTACTCAAAGTAAACCCCAGTAAAGAAAGTAGTAAATACTTCTTAGCTTTCAATAAACCTCTATTTTTATACTTAAATGTCTTGGTTGCCAACTCTGATCATATTCTGTAAAACTTTTTACGCTTTTCTTAAAGCTCCAGGTATTGAAGACAAATAACTATGCAAGAGTTACAGCTTTCATGTAAAAGTAGTAACAGTTTTCTAAGTGGCTGCAGCTGCAAAGGAATACTCATTCCAGTGGTTTAAAGTTGAGGTCTAATACCTCAGTGTGTGGAGACCACCCATGATTAGGAAAACCTGAGGAAGGCAATCCTCAAATTTTACTCAGATGATCCAAAGGACCGAGTTCATGCTGCTCTCATTCTGTTATGGAAATGATGTAAAGACCCTCATTACATAAGTCAGTGGAGTCACCCCAGGGACCGATTTGGCACAGTGCTCTTGTGTGTAGCTTGGGTGGAACTGAGCAGCTCCACGGAGATACTGCTGCAAACAGAACCAGCTCTTTCCAGGGACTCTTTCTTGTGCTCTTCAGTGCCTTCTGCAACAAGCAAGACCTTGCTTAGCAGTCAAGCTCTGCATGCACCCATGTCATAACTAACCTTCTATGAAATGAACCTTCCATTCTTTGAGGTTAAAACCTGCCTATTCATTCCTTTCATGTTGATCTCCTTTTTTATTCTGCTTCCTTACTTTACAAAGCCTATCATGTGCTGGGAGATGAATCCCTGAACTTTTGTTGCCTTTTAGCTCCTCTCTGTGAGTGCATCACATGTTGCATCACTGCATCAGATGTTGAGTGTACTGAATGACAGTTTCTACAGTGAAATCCACATTTCACAGCATGTGTATACTATGGCATCCATGGGTCCTAATCAGTCTCCCCCCAGTGTCCAGACCATCACACAGTTGAAGAGCTCAGAACTGGGGGCCATTCCTGTGGCCACAAGGTAAACTGTAGTTTATGCTTAACACTAATTCTTTAACAGATTATATGCATAAAATAAAAGCAGTATTATAGCAGTAGATGTGATTTGTAACCACAGTACACCAGTCTGTTGAATCTCAAGTCTAAACATACCCAACAGATGAGGACTCTCAAAAGAATTAATACAGTTAACTCAGGAGTCAGAATTTAATGTAAAATAAAGCTATTAAATATATGATATTAGACAAATGTTTATGATCTAACATCCTTACCGCAGTGTCATTGGTGGTAATGTACACCAGCACATCTGAGTTGTTTCTGCCATTAATGTATCGGTAACAGTTCCACACGCAGCTTATCAAGTAACCCTGAAAAGAAAAGGGTTTTATTATTCTGTGCAGAAAAATAAATTATGCAGTTTTCTGTTAGAGCATTTCTATTCTTATATAAATAAGCATATGAGCCTGCTAGAAGCAAGGGACAGTCACTCTGCTGGTTGCATTGACTGTAAGTATGCGTAGGGGCTCTGTGAGTAATCCAACACCGTTACTCATAATTGTAGTTGGGATTGTTCAGCCTTGAGAAGAGAAGGCTCCAGGGACACCTTGCTGTGGCCTTTCAATATATAAAAGGAGCTTCTAAGAAAGATGGAGAGAGACATTTTACCAAGGCCTGTAGTGACAGGACAAGGGGCAATGGTTTTAAACTGAAAAGGTTTAGATTGGACAAAAGGAATAAACTTTTCACAGTGAGGGTGGTGAGACACTGGCACAGGTTGCCCAGAGACGTTGCGGCTGCCCCAACCCTGGAAGTGTTCATGGCCAGGCTGGATGGGGCTTTGAGCTATCTGATCTAGTGGAAGGTGTCCCTGCCCACAGCAGAGGGGTGGACTAGATGACCTTTAAAAGTCCCTTGCAACCCAAGCCATTCTGTGATTATATGGTCCTGTGATTATGGATATGTGTTGCAGTAGGAGCTGCTCCATCTAGGCAGTGATACAGCAACCTAGACTTACCTGAATGAAATTTACTATTCCATATATTTGATATTACAGGTAGTAGTAATATTCTTCAGGTAGACTAATTGATTTGAAAAGGAGAGGTTTCTTTGGGCCTGAATATAGCGAACGTAACATCATTTTGTGTATATAACCCCCATTTTCCTTAAATGAGCAGGTCACATATGCTGTCTTTCTTTCTTACACCTCTCTACAAATACAACATAATACAACAAATACAACATAAAATGAAGGCACAAGTTAGACTGTGGCAAAAGAGGTGGTACTGCAGATGCAGAATTCTCAGGGACAGCAGCAAAAAAAAAGTGAACAGAAATCAGTTTTTAATTCCTCCATGGGAAGGATGTTTAAATATCATCAACTGGGGGTTAACAGTATTAGAAACTGGAAGCAAACCCCACTAAAAAGGGCACATGTATGCTGCGGACTGAAGAATCACCCAGCAAATTACAGGAAACTCTCCTTGTCTTCTGGCCTGGCCTGACCTGGCCAACGACATTGTGATGATCCTATCTATCAGCTGATTGTCCTAATACTCTGTTTCACTTAATTTGACATTAAATTAATGTATTCCATACGATTAGAATGGTCAGGGGTTTTCCTATTCTTGCCTGTCTAGAGGAACATGCCAGTGTTAAAGTTTTAATTGAAATCTGACATTATTTCTGACCTTTTAACCACAATTACAAATTCTTCTTTTTCTTCAGTATAAAGCAAAACAGCTATTGTAGCAATACTCCTACCACAGAATCATAAACTTCACTGGTTTTGTTCTTGGAGCTCGCTTGGCTCTGGGTGGGGCTGCTCCCTGGCAAACAACTAGCTGTCTCCACTGATTTTGGAACTGGCTGGGCGAAGTGCTCATGTCCATCATCTCCTTCACCAGCAGGAGAGATTCCAGTTTGGCCAGCAGAGATGTGCAAAGTGACTGGAAGGAAGACAGGAGGCAGTAACACATGTGGAGGAGCAGGAATCAGATTCTCAGCGTGCCAGGGACAAGGCTGATGGGACTAAGCAGATCCCTCTGGAGCTCTCTGCTTCCCATGTAGACACACATGACAGTGGTGAGGAGAACAACGTCTTTCGATAGCACCCAACTTATATTTTTACTTAGTAGGTTCTGCATAGCAATTCTTTCACAAACCTAGCGTGTGCAAATTAAGCCGTGAGCGCTGATTGGATTTGCATCTGTGCCTGTGTGAGTCATACTTCGATGACTCACTTGCACTGATGACCTTCCAAAAGCCTCTTATCCTTTTGAGCTGCCCTGCTTCCTCCCTCTCCAGAGCTGTCACACATGAGCCGTGTTTTTCAGGATGCCACATGACTCACTGATGGCTCCCTTGCAGATCAGGAAGGTTTTTCAGCCAGGGCTGAGCTGGCTGAAATCCAGTAAGTTTGCTTCCTCTTCTCTATGGGATCTTACAGAACTTCGAGGTGTTGCAGACTTCACAGTACTTCTGACCATCAAATGTGGAGAGCAAATGGCTTCTGGAGCAGCAGAGTCCCAAAGGGAAGGTGAGACTGGCTGTACAACATAAGCTACTAAAACCTGTCCCAGGCTACTGAAACAAGTGGAGCAAAGGTATATGTATGGAAAACTGCATCTTTTTCAGAATTAAATAAAATACCATTGTTAATTATAAATAGTAATAAGTAGTTCAGTAGCTTTCAATGCTCAGATAATATGTGCTGAGAAAGGCATGAGAACTAGTACAGAACAGAGACTGAATACAGTACTCTTCCGTGGGGATAAGCCTGACTTTGTAAGACACCCTTTACATTAAGCCTACCCTAGTTGCAGACCAATTTCTACATTCCTTCTGTCAAAATCCAAACTGAGGGAAGCCCCATTTCGAATAATACAGCTTTATCCGGGAAACGCCAGCAGGAGATTTATTTTTAAATGCTCCAATTCCATTACATGTGGTGAATAAAACACATTTAACCCCACAATGAACTCCTACAGCTCTTCCAGCTCTGAGTCCTAGCTCTAATCAGTCCTGCTCCTGCATGCACGGGTTGTTTCTCAGTGAGTGAGGTCTGTTTCAGCCCTTGAATTAAAGAGGTCATTAGCCAGCACGCACCATGTTAATTGGCTCCGAGACAGTGACCCACATACAGCTGCGAGCAACAGCAGCTTTTGGAGCATGTACTTGTCCCAAGTGCTTTGGCCTGCAAATCATGAGTCATGGAAACTCATTTTCCTCAACCTGTAACTTCTTCTTTAAATTTGTTCCTAATCATTGTTTTCTAATGATGCTGCTGCACCGCTATATGGGACTGCTGACTCAGTTACCATTTTTTTCCTGAAAAACTTGGCTGAGCTTTCAAATACTGCTTTAAAATGTGTGGCTGGACATGCAGTATATAAATATGTCAATTTTTCTCTCAGGAGACCAATATTCACATTTGGAATAGGCCCTGTGTAAAGGCATTAAATCACTGCAGCCTAATCCACCCTTAGTGGTGTTCCCGCATACACGGCACAGGCACCTGACAGCCACCTTTTGGGGGCAGCCCCAAGCAGCCACCACGTGAAAGGAAGGGTGCACGAGAAGGGCTAAATGTGGAAACAGGCACTGTGCCTGCTTCTACTACATTTCAGTCTTCCCCTTTGTATGGTGAGAAATGACTGGAGCCCCTGAGGAACTGAAACCCACAAAAGTTTCTAACCCTGCCTCTTGCTGTTATTACTGCATATGCACTTGTTAAGTAGCATAACGAAGTAATGTACTGCACAACTTCTGCTCATCAGACATGTGTCCGACCAGATGACTGATCAGCATCTCTGTGGAAATTAGAGGCTGCTGTATCCTGCTGTTTCTTGTAACATAGCAAGAAATCTGCCTATCTGGGTCAAAGCAGCCCTCTGGGCTGCTCCCTCACTGGCAGCAAGCACAGGGCGAACACCACAGACCCGACAGAGCTCCCTTGGGCTTGGAGCTGTCTGCACCAAGTCTCATTTTATTCTTCCATCTGCTGTGAATTTTCTATTTACAGAGCTGGGCTGGTCTGCAGTAACTGGTGAAAATGAGATAAAGATTTCTACACAAAACAAAATTTATATGAAGATTTCAGATGGATGCTAATGGCAGGCCAGTTGGCCATGTGTATTTCACATGTTGGTACTGGAGGAGAAACAATGGGTTGCTGTGCTGATGAAATCTGCAATTAGATCTTACCTTCTCACTATCTTGTGAGTATAAAAAGGCTGCAAATCTTGCATTTCTTTGCAGTTGTAAAGAAATGCAAGAATTAATGATGTCAAACCACTGGTGTGCAACGGTTATGGGCCAGGACATCATCTGTTGGCTCACAAGTCACACATATGTGATTTAAAGCAAATGACCCTTGCTTTAGAGATGCTTCTCCTGTAAGAACCCTGCCACCAGCAAGCCCCCTACTGGGACCTATCCCAGGCTTTCTTAGAACAAGTGGCAACTTCATGGCTCTGTGTTGGCCATTCCCAGGAGCAGGGATCAGAGCTTGGCTGTTAGGGCTGTGTTTGTGTCCCGACTGCTGCTTCATCATTGCTGCAGGAAGGTAGCAGACAGTGGGGTGATGGCAGGTCAGGGTTCTCTCTGCCAGTAGCCACCCTCCCGAGCATGAAATGTCTCAGGGTGAGCACAAAACTTCATTCTACATTACCCTTTCCCATCTGCTGATGACACCAGAACATGCAGAGTGGTCTCACCTCCAGGCTCAACACCTTGTACATGCAGGTTATAGGCATATTACGGAGATCAGAGTTAATACTGCATTTGGTGAAGACCAGCCTGTCTCACTGAACTGGAATACCTTTTAGCTGTCCCACTGGCAACTAGTTCTTCTTATCTCCTTTCCGGTAGAAGAAAGGCCAGAAAAGAAGAGTCCAATACTCTGCAGCTGCTGAGTACTCAGGACAGCCTGTTCTGGTTCTGTTTGTGGTCAACAGAGCTTAGCTCATTTGGGCCTGGGGATCTTTGCCCAGGGTGAGGAGGGAGAGGTTGAAGCCTCAACCATTCTGTCTCAGCAGCTGGGACTGGCCAGAGGAAACGAAGCCCCTGTTCTCCAAACCAGCTGCAGGGGAAGGCATGATTCAAAACCCACCGTGTTGGCCATATGCTGTTTGAAATCCTATGTACATGTATATAAATACATTTGTGCTGCTGGATGTCCTTCCTCAGCCAGACAGGAAACACGTATGTTTCATGGTAGGTAACTCTGGCTCAGTTTCTAAACAAACACAGTAAATGGCATAACACATTTTGGTCTACCCTGAAAAAGATTCTACATGAAAGCACCTGAAATATCCATTAGCTGCTTCAGATCCAAGTAAATCCTAAGGACTAAAAAGACAAGTGCTTATATGTAGCTATGATTTTTTTGCTACCCTCTCTTATCACCCTTCCCTTTTTGTAATTCTATTACTGCAAAGCACAAAGCCACCATATTATACTGCTATATCTTGGTTTCTGCTCAACAGTGCTTTCCTTTACATGTAGCTTCACCCAAAAGCATAATGATGCCAAATGTTTCTAAGGAGTTATGCGATTCTGTTTCATATTTCCCACCAGCTGAATGCAGCTTTTACTACTGTAGCTTTTCCTAGGCTACAATGTTTTGGTTTCTCTCCTTATTTCTAGTTGAACTCCAGAGGGAGAGTGAGCTCAAGCATATTTTTACACACAGTACCTTTTCAGTTTCAATGTATAAATGTGGTACCATCTGTTCAGTCTATCAGTGATAAAGTGTGATGCATCACATAGTGTCCAGCTTTCTTTTCATGGAGCAGACTACATAAATCTGCGTAGCAGCTCTTCTGGGAACACAAGAAATTCAAATGACAATGCTAACTATAATATAGCATGTGTTTCTGCATGAGTCATATTTTTGTGACTCATTTGCATGATAATATGTTGCTAGAATGCACATTATATGAACCACACATACTCTTGAAAAAAACATAAAACACGTGTTTGCCACTTTAAAACAAAACTAGTCTTTTTTGCTATTAATTTCTTTGGTTTCTTTCTTCTGTAGTAAGTATTTTTGCCATTCCAATTTTAGTTCCACTTTTTCTTTATAAGCTTAGGACTCCTCTGCCATACTTAGGTCAACAAAATACCAGACCAGCCTGGGGTAAAAATGAGCTAATGCTTGCATCTGATAAATTTAAGAGCACATCCCTTGTGGCACCTGACACACCTATGTGTTTATCACTTTCATTCATATTTCTTAGAGGTGTAAAAACCAGCTGTATGGCTGTGAACACATAAAGCCAGAAGGCTAAATTATATTTCTAAATGACAGAAAAAAAGCGAAGATCACTTCCAACAGTACCTGAAAAGACCCTGTTTGTTGGTTTGGGGTTCTTTTCCTTCAATTTTGAAGCATCTCCAATAATCTAATCTACCTCTTTTGTCACAATAACTTTCCCTGGTCATGTTGTCAAACGTGATGTCTGGAAGCAACATCCCTGGTGTCACTGTGGCTCTTTGGGACTTCTCTAGTCTAATGCATAATTGCTCTGCAGAGCAAGAGCAAGAACTATTCTGAAATAAAACCCAACACAAGAAATACAAGAGCGGCAGCACTGCGCTGTGAGAAACTTGCAGGAGGGTGCAAGAAGAGGGCAAACATACCAGTGTACTTTGCAGGAGGTCCAAGGCTCAGGGACTTGTTGAGCCACAGGTGGTTGTTTTTCATATGATGATTTGTGTGATCTTATTCTGAACTCCTTTTGGACTTCTGCTCTTCACAGTGGGTGGGGATGGACCTTGCTGGACCAGAAACCTGGTGCAGTGGTTTCACATGAGCCCTTTCCAGCTGTGCTAGGTGATACTACATCTCCCCTTTATCTGGTATCTACCACAGCTAGAGCCTCATCTGTGAGGTTTACATAACAGCAACTAAATCATCACTCCCTGTGTCCTTTTGCTGCTTGGTGTGACAGTCCTTTAGGTTGTCCCACCCAGGAGGCACTGTTTGGCTCTATTTACCTGCTATACAACATCCTTTTTGAGATGAGGCACCAGAAGTAAACGCATACTTCCAGAGGTGATAGGCATCAAAACTGGCAAAGAAATCTTTAGATTTCTGTTTTTTCTATTCCTTTCTTAATATTCTTAGCATTTTATTTACTTGGTTGATCAGAACTGAGCAGTAAGCTAATATTTTACAGCTATGAGATCTCTTTTTCACCTGGAAAAGGTAGAAAGTTCAGAGTCTACTGCAGTGTCTGCAAAACAAGATTGTGCTTCCTCTGTGCCCACCACTTGGAATTTGTCACCATTGAGCGGAATTTGTCACCATTGAGCTTCTCTGCCATTTCACTGCCCAGTCACTCAGTGCCATGAGCTCTTTCTGCAAAGCTTTCTTGGCTGACTGTTTTCTCTGTTTTTGACACTGCAAAAAAGTGTTGTTGTAATTTCCTTCCCCTTCCCAGATCTTTCAGGAGCGTGAGTCTCGCTATTGTAAAAAACAATGATTTATCTTTATTCTCTATTTCCTAGCTATGTTCTGTGAGATGACCTTTTCTCTTGTCCCTGCACACGTGAGGGTGGTCTTTAAAGCCTTTGATGACAGACTCTGCCACAGACCTTTTGAAAAAACAAGAAGTCTGCATCAACAGGCTCTCCCTTGTCCACTGAACAACCTGCTCCTTCAAAGGATTTATGTTATGAGTTGCCCCTACAGCATCACATTTCCCCACTGAGGCCTATATGTTCATGTGTTTGTCTATGAGATTCTCTGCCTTTTTTCCATAATGCTTTGTACAGCTGTCAGGCTGCCTGGTCTGTAGTTCCCCAGATCTCTTCTACAGCCAGGCCTCCCAAGCAAGGGACATTCCATCCAGGATCAGAAGTAGACATTATACACAGTAATGTACTTACCTTAAAAGCCAAAATGATACTTATGAAAAGGAGAATAATCACAACCAGACACGTAGGGTTCACAGACATAATCTCTTCCTTGTAGGGAAAATTGTTGGGCTGCATAAGCAAAAAGAAGCAAACCACTGTGAGTTAATCTTACAAGTCATACAGGAGCCATTCAATTAGTGCACTCTATAATTAACAGCTTACAAAACTTTCTGTGATCTACTAAATCAGGAGCTTACCACACCAAAAACCAGTTTCAGTGAGTTTGGCTGGGACACTTCGGGAAGCCTCAGCTGCCAAACATTTCCTGGAGGGCTGAGGATTTACTTTTTGCTTTGTATGTGGCATGGGCTGTCTTCTCCTCTCTTCACATTGGGTTTGTATCTGACACAAACTGGCAAAGGACATCTCTCGGGGAGCTTTGGAGCAGAAAACCTGCCATCATGGGCAATGGCAGGCAAGTCCTGTACTTATTAAGAAATCACTATACTGGCACTGGTTGCCAACGTGGCAGCTCCTTCCAGAAAATCAAAGCAGGAAAAGGTGGACCGTGCAATCCTTTCACCTAAATGTTTGATCAAAACACATTTGGTCTATTCTGCTCCATCTTGTTTTGGCTAAATTTGGACTGCTTCTCCAGGACAGTTCTTAGTGCTGCTGAGTGCGTGCTCCAAGGAGGAATGGGTCCTACAGTGGAGCAATGACATGATTTCAAACTGAAATGTTTTTTCTCTTATCTCATACATGAAATGGAGGTAACAAAACTAATCTTCCCACCAAGTGCAGGCTCTAGTGATTTACAATTGTGAAACACTTTAAGATTGCTGGCTGAAAAAGTGCCTCTAAAGATGTTTTACTGTCTTGTAATTCTTGTTATTACTTCAAGAAAACACACCCTCTAAAATGAATGTTCCAAATCGTTTTGAAATATTGCAAGGCACAAGTTCCTGTTTCAGTTAGAATAAACCACTGTTCATAAAAGATAGCATTGCTGCAACAGTAGCTCATTATAACTGAATACATTAGCTCCTTCCACACACAACTCCCTTTTCCCTTACAGGTCTAATTACTTAACCAGGCCAGCTCTGCATCCTTGTCAGGACAATTAACTAGACCAAGCTATAACTGTATTCTTGGTGATGAGGATGTAAATACAGAGTAACCCCTTAATACCCCTTATTCCAGCACTCAGCCCAGTGAATCAGGAAATCATCTCTTTTTGTGGACAGCTGTTAGTGAGAATGGCTCTTTATTTAGCATGTCCATGACCTGTTCAGAGTGGTTAACATCAACAGCAGCTGTAACGGTTTGCAGATAACATTACATAAGCACATTTTCCGCTTCTTGACAGCAATGTTTCTGTTCCTGTACTGAATTTCATGGCTGGAGTTTTTATTATGTTATCTTCTTTGCTGAGCTACAGCTTTTGTAAGACATTAGCTTGGTGTAATTCAGTAAGTTGCTTTTCTTTTTTTTAATTATTTCTTTTTGACAGAGGGTTATAGCTAAATATAGTGGATGCAGTCACCCAGAGATCAAGAAAGCAAGAGTATATGCCAAGAAAGGATGAACTGAAAAATAAACGCAAACCTTACATGCAGAAAATGTAAGTATTAACACCACAGCTTGCCCTCCTGCTTGCAGGAGGGAGGCCATGCACGTGGTTAGAAAGTTTCATCAGTTAAAGACACTTACAATAAAACTGCTCCAAAATGATTTTTTTGTACTGACTGACCATTAAAAAACTAGTCAAACTAGTTTGTGAATGTAATAGAACCTCCTAGTGAGGCTTTGGTCCTCCTACACACTGGTTTCTGGGAACCAGTCATCAGTCAAACACTGGATGACTGCATGCTGGGGCCTTGGCCATAGCCTAAAGGCCTGTTTCCAGATGTCAACTCAACTGGGATTAGCATGGGGCTGAGAGAAGAGCAGGAAAATGACCAAGAAAGTTCCTGCTACCTTGAAGAGAGGGAACATCTGCTGGAGCCATGAGCTATAAGCCAGGAGCAGCATGTGCTGTAGAGCAGCTCCTGGCCCTTCCTTACAGCAGCAGTGTTCCAGGTAAAAGGACAACAACTTAGCACCAGAACAGGACAATAACTTAGCTAGGACAGCACATGAGGAACAAATGCTGCAGTTTGTTCCCTTCAGGCTCTGCTCTCTGCCTCTCTGTCCTGAAGAGAAGCGAGGTTTAAGCAAACCCCAGCAAAGCAAAGCTCTGCTAGAAGTTAGTAAGGCTTCTTTGGAATTATAAAATGGTATTAAGAATGTCAGAAAGGACATTCCTTGTTTAAGCTTTGGTTTATAGGAAACATTTCTTTAGGTTTAATGTCTTTTACATTCTCTAGATATTTCCCCTAGGATTTAAAAGCATGACTGAAACCAACTGAATTGTTGAACAGTAACAGTGGAGGTAGTCCCATAGAAAAGCTATTTAATATACTCTAAAATTTTCTTTAGATGAACTGTCACAGGCCTGTACTTTAATAAAAACCAAGTTTGCTTTACTCAGTTGCAGACTCGCCTGTACTGCACCTCTGCTTCAATTCATTTCATGTACTGTTATCAGTTGACAGAAGGTGAAGTGTTTAATTTGAAGACTTTAGAAAGCCCATATATCAAAGATTTAGTGTGGCTATAGAAATGTGCTTTAGTTCAAACTGCTTTAGACCATTACTGCTGCAGGAACCAAAATCATTTTTGATTTACACATTCTGGATTTACCGTGTGTGAAGGTTTTTGTTTTTCTAGTGACAGTGATAATGACCAAGATGTCCAACATAACCCTCAGAAAGTTTCACCACATCATTGCCACACATTTCAAATGTGAGGTTTATAAGTTTATAACATCTATTTATTTTACATGACTCTTCATGCTGAGATGCTTTTTCAATTTATAGGAAGTGGGTGGCACACCTGTGTTCAATTGGGTATTAAAAGGCAACAAAAGTTTCCAAAGACAGTTGTGCCTCTGAAATCAGCAGCCAGTATAGGTTGACATTACCAAATACCCTGTGAACACAATGTTCTGTATTTTACAATTGCAACATTTGCAGCTGGGGCTCTGCCTCACCTACTGATAGGTACTTATTTATCATCTTGATAAAAGTAAATGGAGGGTTTGACAGCAGCTTGGTAGACTGAAATCTAGGAGATGTGCACCAAAATTAATAGATATCGTAATCCCAAACACTAACATAGGGAAGTAGGAACTGTTAAAGACATGGGGTTTTCACCTTTGAGCAAGAAAAAAGTGTTCTTCTAAGACTGCCAAATATATTCCATTCACATAATGCATACCTTCTTCCAGATATTCAATAATGGATTTGAAGAACTATCAGAATTTTTCATTTCCTTTGTGGACCTGTGCTCCCTAAAATATCATGCACCAAATTCAAAGCAGTTTTAGAGGAGCAAAAACTGTATGAATGCCAGAAGAAATACAACCCTTGTTTTCTGCCTACCTTGGCAGACCTCTGCAAAGGGGGTGAGGCCAAGATGACTCTAGGGCTTATTGATAAATCATCAGGAGGAATCACACCCAACTGGCATGACTCAGGTCTCAGCTATCTGTACAAGGGTATTGACTGCAGTCTTGCTCTAAACATGGTGTTTCAGATGACAAACTCATCTACCATAAGCATTATTAAAAGGCAGGGAAACAAGTCCATGGGTACAAGCCTGTTCATTTAATAATGTTTAAGTGGTAGGACTACAATGACAGCATTACTGCTAAGAGTTTGAAAAACTTGGTTTTAACTTCATCTCATTATGTGTGTGAGCATCTGACACCGGTGGATGTGATCTTCTCTCCCTTTTGCTTTTCCCCCTCAGACACAGTGTATTTGCTATGAACCAAACACAACAACCTACTGCCAACTGATGTGGCCCTTCCAGGTAAGAGTATGGGGGGTTCCTGCTGAGCTGCTTGTGCTTGGGACCACAGCTAAGACACAGGAGGCATAAACAGCTTCAAAGCAGATGCAGAACAGCTTCAAAACTTTGTTAACAGGTGACATAAACTGTACAAATTTCATTACAGCTCTTGTTAGTTTTGCCAATCACTAATCTCCACTGTGAATGGTAAAATAGAAATGACTTCATGTTTCTAAATCAACTTAATTTGGACTAGCTTTTAGCTACTCACTGTGCCTCACATCTAATGTAAACAGCCTTTTTATGCCTCATTATTCTGCATATGAAAACCCTAATGGCACCACCTCTTGGTCACCATTCTCAATAAAGGAAGCAGGAAAAGCTGACTGTCTCTCATCATACTTCAATGTATCCAGATTTTACAAAGTTTTTGGAGGAACTTTTCTAAATGTTCTCTAACTTTTAAGCATTGTTTTGCAAACAGACACCATAAACAGACAGATGAAACCTATGTCACCAAGTGAGAAAGGAAGTCTCCTCTCTATTACTATTAATTGCTGGTTTTTTTCTGTCCACAAATAGTATGAATGGTTTCTGCAAACTGCAAAAAAAGCCTGGGTACTCTTGTTTCGACACTTAGTTCCCTAGACTATTTACAGGGTCACTGCATCCCAGGTACAGTTGCCATAGCATGCTCATCTGTACTCCTCATGTTTTCACATTTCTTTGCTTTTAGCAGTGTAGCACCCATTAGTGACTGAACTCAGGCTCTCAGTCACTCTAACTCACTGATTAATGGCTCTGTCCTTACTGTTATTTACTTCATCATTAATCTCTGTGTCAGCCACGGGTTATATCAGAGGTGATTTTGCTGCGAAAAGTCACAAGTACAGCCTCTGAGAAATGCCAGTGTGCTCACTTTGGGCAATGTAGGGATAGGGTCTTTCAGAGGATGACGTAGAACAGTTAGATTAGGAGTCTGCTTGCAATCTCCAGCTAGAGAATTCAATTGCTCTGGACAGTGAGCCTGGGGAAGCTCTCCAAAGGCTGACGTTAGCCTTTGTGAACTGCTTGTTTGGTATCAACTTTATTAATGGAAGTCAGGAAGAGCACAAAATCTACTGCTGATTTCTGGAGACCTTCTTCTACCCAAAATAGAAACCCTTTGGCAGATGGTCAGCTTGACCATAACCCATTGCAGTCTGCCAGCTAAACTTTCCTAATCCATCTGATACATCCATTATCGATCTAGTGTTTTATTGTTGCTTTGAACATCATGCTGCAATGTCAAATGTCTTACGGAAGTCTGTTATGCCCCCGCCCATCTTTACTGACAAAGACAGTAATCCTGTCAATGAAGGAAAATGAGTTTGCCTGCAGGACTGATTTTCCGTGAAACCATGTTGGCAACCATTAATCATATTCCTCTGGTCTAATCCTCTACCAATTGACTTTCCTCTCAGCCCTCCTGTTACTATTCTGCTTGGTAGCAATGTCAGGCTAATCAGCCTATAATTATCCTGGAAATCCCCCTTGCCCTTTTGGGCACTGACAGTTTAGCACTCCTGAAGTCTTGCGGCACTTCATTACCAGTCCAGAAAATGATTTACAACAGCAAGACAGAGATTTGTGCAACCAGAAATTTTAATGCTCCAGAGCAGCAAGATGGCTCACACTGTGCTCTGATGAACTGTTCCAAATACCTTCCAAGCCTGCTACAGAAGGGCCTATTATTTCTTCTATCTGCATGAACGACAGTGATGTTTAGCAGACATTTCAGGAGCATCAACTGCTTTTCGCCCTTCTAGTGAGCCAGCTCTAGATGTGGCACTAGGTTTTCAGCAGAAGAGCAGTAGCTTTTTGGTGTGTGGCGTGGCTCCCAACCTGCTCCTGCACCCCTCATGCTCTCCCACAGTGACCAAAACTGAGTAAAACCTGGTTACAACTCCCGCTCTGAAGAGGGGAGAATTCCTGCAGCCAAACAGACGCTTGTGCTGCCACAGCAGCAGGGCTGGCACTGATACAGAAGCAAGGAACTGCAGGCAAAGGATGGGCAAAAGGGCTCCAGCCAGCGGCAGTGCCAGCTTCAAGCCCTTGACAAGATGCCATAATTTGCTCTTTTCCACTCATATCTCTGAGAACTTTTTGAATTATTCCTCTGCTGCTTTTCTAGTGTACCAGCAGCTGTGAATGCAGGTGAGTGTTGGTGAAGGATAACAGGCCTCTGACACATCCCAGCTCCCTCTGGCTTGACATGTTGCCTCTTACAGCAGATTTGTGTGGCTATTATCTGTCATTCATAGAATCACAGAATTATTTAGGTTGGAAAGACCTTTAAGATCATTGAGTCCAACTGCTAACCTAGTACTGCCAAGTCCACTGCTAAACCATGTTCCTAAGTGCCACATCTATGTGTCTTAAATACCTCCAGGCATGGTGATTCCACCACTTCCTTGTGCAGCCTGTTCCAGTGTTTGACAACCCTTCCGGTGAAGAAGTTTTTCCCAATACCAAACTTAAACCTCCCATGGCACAACTCAATGCCATTTCCTCTTGTTCTGTCACTTGTTACTTGGGAGAAAAGACCAACACTCACCTCACTACAACCTCCTTTCAGGCAGCTGTAGAGAGCAATAAGGTCCTTCCTGAGCCTCCTTTTCTCAGGATAAACAACCCCAGTTCCCTCAGCCATTCCTTATAACATTTGTGCTCCTGACCCACCACCAGCTTTTGTTGCCCTTCCCTGGAAATGCTCCAGCACCTCAATGTCTCTTGTAGTGAAGGGCCTAGATGCAGCTGAGTACAGGGTGACGATCACTGCCCTGGCCCTGCTGCCACACTATTGCTGATACAGGCCAGGATGCCATTGGCCTTCTTGGCTGCCTGGGCACACTGGTGGCTCATGTTCAGCTCTGACAATCAGCACCCCCCAGG
>JBCJKH010056579.1:16400-30532 GCA_039877255.1 Loriculus beryllinus
CTGATTATGACTTCACTTTGTCATGGTGCTGTGACAGAGAAACCAACATAGTTTATTATGATGAGGGCCTGGAACATTTTGTCAAACCCAGTTTTGAACATAAGAATCAAGAACATGCCATTAATGGACAGTCTTCACAGAGTACTTATTTAAGTAAACATCTGTCACTGATGTTATTCCATGGTTTGCAGTAACTATATAAAATGTGGTTGAAAATTCTTTAGTTTCTGTTGCTGCTCTGGTAACATTTATAGCGGATTTATAGTGCAGGAGATAGATAAAATGTTAGCTAAAATCCATATCACTACACAGTTTAAAACTCACTAGCTATTTATAGCTTGGCAAACCTCAGCTGTAGAGCTGAAACTCCCCATGCCATAGGACTGTTTTGTTTCCATGTGCTTTTTGGTTTTAAAGTCTTTGAGCAACAAGTTACTTTGCTGATCAGCATAAATGGTGCTGAGAATGGTGTTACATAAAATATTCTTTAGATCACACTACAAACAAAAGAGGAAAATAGAAAAATGTGCTTTGAAAATGTTCTGTCTCTCCTAAAATTTTGTATAAACATCATATTCATATAAGGACTGTGCCTTGTAATGTGTAAATTTGCCCAAATCTGGCCAAGATGTAAACTTGTGAAAAATCATACAACTTCTACCTTTCTGTTACACGCTTCATGATGCCTTGTCAGTCCCACAATGAACTGGGATTCAGCTTGACCATGTGGCTGTCACTCTTTGGGCAGCTTCATCCCAAGCAGAGCAAAACATGCTCTGCTAGCACCAGTCATGGATGCTACATGGACATACTCTGAGCCCGTACCACATTTTTCCATCCCTGTGGCAATGTTACAGGAGAGCTGCACTTACAAGCAGAGTAGGAAATGAAGAGAGGGGTGGGAAGGCGGGATGGAAGAGTGAGAGGTAGAGGTCTGAAAGAAATGTGGTGAAAAACAAGGTGCCAGGAGCTGAACACAGCTGAGAAATGGAAAATCCATCCCTAAGAGATGGAAAGTCATTAAGGAGGAGTAGATAATGAGAGTGAGCAAGAAGTGGTGAAAAAATTAAGAAAAGCAGACCTGGAGCTAAGGAGGAGCAGGAACTGAGACCTTTAAGGCCATTGAGACTAGTCGTTAACCTCGGACTGCCAAGTCCGCCACTAAACCACATCCCTATGTACCACAGTATGCTTCCAGGGATGATAACTCCACCACTTCCCTGGGCAGCCTGTTTCAGTGTTCGATATTTTTCTTAATATCCCATCTAAACCTCCATTGGAACACTTTGAGGTCGTTTCTTCTTGTCCTATTGCTTGTTGGGAGAAGAGACCAACACCTACTTCCTTTCAGTTATATGGTACATGTGTCCAGAGAAAGGGGAAGAGTGCCACAGCTTTGCTACTTCTCTTCCAATACCTCTACGCCGTTTAACAAACCCACTTGTGTAAAATCAACAGCTTTTGAATCCCAAAATTTCTGCTTTGTTGTGAAGCCCCATAGTCACTGGCTTAATGTGTTCCTGCACCCCCCTCTAGTGGGAGGTCCATACAGTAAGTATTTCCTCCTTTTTCCAGTTTCCACCATACCTTAAAAAATAAACGGCTGCTCTGCACACCCCAGTTCTTCAGTGAGTTTGTTCATGTGGGAACACGCATACTTGGGCTCTGTTCAATTTTTTTTCCCCACATCATCTGTGTTCAAATTAAGTAGTTCTGCGCCAGAAGGCTACATTGAAATAATCTTTAAATTGCTCAGTAGTCCAACCCTAGAAAATGTCCAAATAAGTTTAATTTCTCACTATATGAATATGTGTTATTCCTGAGGACTGAAACTAAAGATCATAAGACTTTCACTTCATTAAAAATACAGTATGAACAGTGCTCAGACGTAAATTAGGTTTGTATCATGACTGAAGATCACTTGAGATGCTTTCAAGATGGGTACTATATGAGGCAGACGAACAAAAAGGATTGTGATAAAAGTCACTGAATGTTCCTGGAAAACCAGGTTCCATCCTGACTGTCAGAGATTTTCTTTGAAAATCATATAAATTCTCTTTTTTCACTTTTTGCACATATAAATTGTGATTCTGCAAAATGTTTTTGTTTTGTTTTTTTTTTTTAAAAAAAATTGCCAAGTTCTTGCAGTAATCTCTAAGATAAATGGGAGCACCACTCTGAGCATATATGATGCTATATAATCTGAGAAATCAGACCTTAGGCAAATTATCACCCCAAGTTAGCCAACATTTTTGACAATTCCTTATCTGTAAAATGGGGAGAATGATACCACAGGGACATTATGAAGATAAATTCATTAATTTCTGTTAATAAGTAGGATACTATGAAAAAAACCCACCAGGGAAAAGCTCATTAGGAAATGAATAATTATGTATTCAGTGCAAAGTTTAGATGGTGTGCAGAAAATTAGGCAGGGGAACATATATTAAATGATGACAAGAGAAAGAAATATGGCATAGTTGCTCATTTTGTGAGAACAGTCTGCTTTTTACACTGAATGAGGAAGGGGACCTGTGGGTAGACATGGCTGTGTAATTAAAGACTGCATCATAATGCATTCACACAGGCCACTAATTCTGATATTTCTCTCTTAGCACTGTGACTTTTTAATCATAACATTTCTTTACTGAGGATGTTGTAGGGTGATAAACATATTTAGAATATAAAATAAATTGTTTAATGTTGCAGCTGGGAAATTGCTGGCTCCAAGCTTAAGGAATTCTGGGATTTCTTTAATTTCTTTATCTGGTATAGTCTGGTAAATTTGTGGGAGAACAAGAAGGTCTACCACTTTGGAGACCACTGAAAATGCTATGACCTTGCATGAACATTTATTCTTTCTTCAATATTGTTTGCTTTGTGAGTGAAATAAAGCGTAGGTCAGCCGGTATATAACTCTGGATTCCAAGAAATCCTTATATTCTGCAGAAGCTGTGCCAGGTGAACAGAGCTGACAAGCAGAAAATGCCACTGCAGGTATTGTGCACACTCAACAGAAAACAGAGGTAAAGAATTCTTTGAGGATGGAGTTTGTATGAGGCTTATTTTCATAAGCATGTGCAAACCAACTTCTTAAGAAGTTCTGAAAAGGTGATTTCTGGAGTTTTATAGGCTGAGCATACATGAATTAAGTTCCTTCTTTCGCCAAGGAAAACAGTAAATATTTCTTAGGCATAATAACATTTTCTTTAGAATTTCAAGCCATTTGCACATACTAGAAGAGGGAAAGATAGTTCTGTTTTCTTTTAAAATCTTTGAAAAAGTATTTTACAGCAATTCTCATGCTGAACTGTCTCTGTCAGACTTTCCCAAATTTCTGACTGAAGGGGTATGAAATAGGTAGTGAGAAAAAATTAGAAGAGTTCAAAGAGGCTGAAAGCACAAGCTTCCAAGGAAGCTTGTAGAAGTCTGTAGTTGTTATTGCCAGCACCAGCTGTGATGCAACTTTTGTGAAACATCACAGAAGATTTCAGATATGTAGTATAATGAACACCTCCCCAGTAAATATGCCTTGTCTGCCAGCATCTCAGTAGCAGATTGCTTTGCCAAGCTATGTTATGATTATATTTCTCTGTTAGATTAACTGTTTTTCAAAATCTGCCTTAAAGATGTCAAACAACGTAGTTCAAAGCTCAACATAATCCGTAAAAAGGAGTTAAAATTGGCTTCACTGCAGATAGTATCAGTTGGCACAGATCTGCTCAACCAGAGGAGCTGAAGGAGCTCATCAGCCATTCCTGCATCAGGCTGATAGTGTCTGGGTGGCATCTGGCTTACTTTGACAGTAGTTGGAAGAGACAAGACTAAGCTCAGGTCATCTTCCCTTCTCTTGAATGAGGGCCAGATTAGATTGCTAGACAAATCATGATGTTTCTCAGCTGAATAAAAATTTCAGGTAGAAGAGCTTCATTGTACAAGTAGGCTCACAGTAGACTTTTAGCCCTAAATGCTGTAGATAAATAGTTTGATTTTTTATTTTTTGGTTTTGTTGGGTTATTTTTTTGTAATTTCTGAAGTGTTGCCTGCTGTCAATTTGCAGAATACTCTCTCCAAAACGCAGTGGGGATAAATTTGCCAATATAAGTGAGTATCTAAATGTGAGGTAGATGCCTCTTGGATGTAACAAAAGCTCTTTAGAGAGTGAAGCTGGTTAAACACTTCTGAAAGTCCTCCTTGAGGTCTACTCTTAAAGTGTCTGACAAAACTGGAAAATCCTGTTGTTAAAATATTCCTTGTATATATGGTCTTCTGGAATTGTTTATACCTGAATTCCTCACAGTGCTGAAAATGCAACTGATTTCTCTCCTAAGCTAATATAGTCCTTCCTAAAAAAATTATTTGCCGTGAGTTCTCTCTTGAAATGAAATGAATATTCTTTTGCCTACAAATGAATGTATGTATGAATGTATGTTCAAATGTTTATGTGTATGCACATTATTTATAAAAAGCTTAATTTCATCTAATAAGTTATTGGTTACTCATCAAGCTTAATAAAGATCATGCAGTCCATGCTGAAGAACAGCCTTTATTACTTTGAGTATTAGTAGTCAAGTTAAGTACCTCTGGCAGTTTGGATGGCATTAGACTTCATAAAAGGTAATTTCAAGACCACATAAGCCTGACAAAGGCCAGTGTTGGCTGAAATGTGGAAAGGTTGCAACATTGAATGACAGACATACTGATTTTCCAACTAAATGAAATTTTTTTATTGAGCTTCCTGATTAAGCAAGTTAGCACCAAAGCAAATTGCCAAGTAGCACACAGGGGAAGACTTTGTTTTGGGTTTAAGTTTGTTTTTGTTTTCCCTTTATATTTGGTTAAATAGGGACTTCTGCTTTATATGAGGTTTCACCCTGTAAACAAGACCGTCTAATAATTCTTGGCTGAGAGGCATATTTCCCTTGAACAATCTCCATTTTTAATGTGACATGTTGTAAGTAATTATATTCCTCTTTGTCAGGAGACTGTACAGAGATGGCCATTGGTGCTTAGTCATAAAATGCCAATTCAGCAAAGTAGCAAATACGACAAAACTTTTGCTGTGTGTAAAAGACCACATAATTAGCTGAACTGCAGCTTTTAGTGTAATGGAATCACAGAAACAGGCTTAACCCTATGGTTGTGATGGATGATGTGACAAAAAAATCTAACTAAATAACGAGTCTGTTTAGGAAAAAATAGGCTCCAATGCTACTAATATTTATTAGGCTCAGACTGGCATTTCTGATCTCAGTAAAAACAACTCGCAGAGGAAGGAAGGAGGAAGGAAGTAGCTCCAATGCTACTAATATCTATTAGGCTCAGATTGGCATTTCTGATCTCAGTAAAAACCACTGTCACAGAGGAAGGAAGGAGGATGAAATTGGTTTCTCTTCCTTTAGGGTGAAGAAAATTGGGTTAGCAACCCTAACAGATATAGTCAGCATGCTAACCGCAATTTGGTAAGGGAAGATGCTTGAGACCCTGACTTACTTACAACATGGTATATTACACTGCCTCTTATAGACAATGACCAGTGGCAGCTTTCCATTGCTGCCCACGAAGAACCAGCCAGAGATGTTTCAAAATGCCTCCTAAGGCCCCATTGGCTCATGTTGCATCAGAAAGAGGATGGTGAGGGATCAGGAAATGATGAGTAACCAAATGGGAGCCACGATATATCTGTGTAAAGCAGATATGGCCTTGTAGCCTCCTTTGCTCTTGCTTGTGCAGCGCCTTATGTGTTAGACCAGCATTCTTAAAGGATCACTGGAGGCGAGCTGTGCCATCTAGGAGAAATAGAGTGGTAACTGCTGCAGAGGAGAAGTGGGGCATTTAAGTCTCAGTAGTCAACAGGACTTTAACATTTCCACATGAATCCCTCTAGCTGTTCAAACTGGCCCTTCTGAATCTTCATTTCAGTGTTACCTTTTTCTATTAAATTGACACCACCTGAAGCTTAGTGAGCTTCTCTTTGTCCTAGAGTGGGTTTCTCAGTGCTCTGAACATTGTGTTGTTTGGAGATTTCATTTCCTACAAAAACCAACTCATGATTTTGTTACAACTGTGAACTCTGATAGTCATCAAGCATTGAGTTTATACTTAAATAAGTGCAGAAGACATGGTTTTAACATTTGTATATTTCTGAAGAGTGAAGAGAGAGATAAATAATTCCTAGATAAGGCACTAATGAAATCAAAATTTTAGTAGTTGTATTCTAATATTGAAATGCTAAGAAAGAATGTATTTTTCTCAGAAGTATAAAATTAATTAAAAAGAAAGCTGCCTTAAAGACATTGATTCTTAAGCTGAAACAGAGGATACATATATGTTCAGAAAATATCTATTTTCTCAAATTTAATATTAACTCAAAACTCGCCCTTTTTTTCTCCTCCATATCATTTGCTCTTTCATGTTTCTCTTCAAGATTTGGAGAAGTTACCTTTTGTGTTGTCTTGGAGCTATTTAGCAGCATGGGACTTTAGGAAAAGATTGTTCACTGAGAGCCTAGTTGATCACTGGAACAGGCTTCCCCATGGTAGTGCCCATGGCATCAAACCTGTCAGAGATCAAGTTTGTCTGGACAACACTCTTAGTCTATGGATTAGTTTTGGGTAGTCCTGTGAGGAGCAGAGTGTTGGATTCCATCATCTTTACCTGTGGGTCCCTTTCAACTAGAAATATTTTATGATCCTATGATTCTATAAACATGCATGAATTCCACAAGAATATCACAAATATATACTTTGTTTCTAGCACAGAGGAAGTGGAAAAGTGCTTGATACCCTCTTAGAGGACAACAGGCCATAAACCAGTGTATTCCTATTTGAGACAGCCTTATGGCAGAGTAAGACAACAACTACACAGTGAAATGGAGGATGATCACCTCATCCCTATTGCATAGTCACAAGTCTGGTAAGGAACTCAGTCAGGAGTTGTCAATGTGTCTCCTGGAAAGAGCTTAATGATTTTTTTTATTCAGGCAATCAAGAAACAGCAGCAAGTAAACCTACAAATGCACTAGGTAACTACACAACTGCCAAAGTCTGAAGTTATTATAACTTTACAGAAGAAATCATTGATGGCAAGTTTTCTGAAGTTCAAATAATCTTCACTATCTAAGGAAAATTTATATCACCCAGTATCAGCATTAGTATTTAAAGTGTCTGATTTGGGATTTAGGTTTACTGAATCTATAGTATGTCTTGTCCATCCTACAACAAACATCCAATATTTCTAAATATCTGAACCTCTTTTCCCTCTTCTTTACAATTTGCCTTGACAGAATCATTCGTTTGATATCATGACATCCCATATCATATTTTCCTGTCTAACAGGAGTAAGGGATGAAAATCTCCTTAAACATTTGAGTAGCATCTTTACTGGAGGTTGTTTACTAGAATGATAGCTGATTTTGTTTGTTCATTTGTTTTCTCTTCTGTTCTGCACAAAGCAAATTTCCTTACATGAGAGCTTAGACCTATGGGGATAACACAATCCACTACAATGATATTTTTTCTCCACCACACTTGTACTTCTGTGCATAATCATGAGAGACAGAGAAAAGAAACTTTTTTCTCTACAGATGTTAAAAAAAGAAAAGCAGCATTGCTGATAGGCGATGCATTGATCCTAACTGGAGACAGCTTCTATTTGTTCTATTTTCTCTGTGTAAAATATATAGTTTTAATCCAGTTCCATTTTAGTAACTTTCCTAAGGTCTTCTTCCAAAGTCACCTTCTGCTTAAATCTCTCTATTCCCTTCTTTTTCTTTATTCTTTTATTTAAAGAATAACATTTTTCATCTTAAGATAAAATTAAAAAATAATATTTATTCTTTTAATTCAAATTATATTTCTTCGCAAACAAAATAGTCCTGGAAGATACACTTTCAGTTTTACTGAACTTGTTCATTAGTTTTACATCTCCAGACCCTGAGAGATATCTTTTTTGCTTAGAAGGAAAGAATTTGTTCCTTAAACCACCAACTTTCTCAGAAATATGAAAAATTTTTTCATCACATTTCTCTTCAGGTTCTTAATATGAATATCCTGTATAACACAGTTCTCCAGAGAGTCTCTATTTTCTATTTGTAACTGAAGCAGGTATAAAACATGAAGATAACATATTCCCCCAGCCTCCAGCTTTCAAAATTTGAGATCCACAAAATTGCTCAAATAATATGCTGTCTCTTTCGAACTATACACTAGTGTCTTAGTATCTTTAATTAAAATGATTGCCAAACCAGGCATTTTCTCTGAAGCCCTCTTGTGAACAGATCTGCCTGTCCTTTTCTTTGTGACATTTTTTGTTTCAACTGTGTCTTAAAGTTTGTTCTATTTTACTAGTTTGCAGGAGGTCCAAGTTCTTCCCACTTCAAGTAATTTCTTTTCAGTGTTGGACTCTCTAAACTTATTCCAATCCCAAGATTCTGACACATATTGTCTCTTCTTAGTTCTTGCTCATTTTTTTTTTTTTAAGATCAGAAACTTCAACTATAAAGATTTTTCTCATTACTGCTTGCCAGAAGATCACAATAGTTTTAATCTATTTAATTTTTAGCATTTTCTCTTAGAAATTTCTGAGAGAACCCTTTATAATTCGTGTGCTTTTATGAGTACTGTACTCATAAAAGTAGAAAAACTATACAGGAGCACAAGATATAATTCTGCTCAGTGTCTGTCTGTACTGTTTGATTTTTGATTACCAGCATATTAACAGTGAGTAAAAGTGATGGTGACAGCTACTCACTGAGGAGAATTTGACAGAGAAGTTATTCATATATTCTGTTGTGGCAGTGAACAGTATGAGTGAGCTCTGATTTCAAGGTTCTCAATTTTCCAAACACTATTCAGATTTAATGTTTCTGATATTTCACTAGCTTTTTTGTGTTACTTCTTTTGTCCAGTTCTCAATATCTTTGACCTACAAGGGGCAGTTTTTGACATTTCAGTAGTCCCATGCTCCCTGAATATATTAAGATATCTTGAAAACAATAAAAAGAAAAGAATTGATTCTGCCTATGGCTTATAGGAAAACTATTAGTTTTCATTCCTCTTTGGATGACCTTTAAACTGCATTTTCATTCTTCAGACTATCTCCTAAAAAAAAAGTGAATTTTAGCTAATAAAGTGTCTTCCATTTTATCAGTGAGCTTTTGTAGAGAACAATGTGCTGTGTGTGTTCATTGTTCTAGTAATTTTTTATCCCTAGCTTGCAAATGGGTTTCTTTTACAGTGTATTACTTGATATGCCTACCTGTTTTGATTGTAAAACCTTCTTTTCTTGACAGGGCCATTTGGACCTCTAATTTTTATAAATACAAATTTTATTGACTCACAAATCCACAGTTTATCAGCCAATTTTCTCTTAACTTTTTTGTTTCTATGGTGTAATTCCAACCCTGTCAAACTAAGACCTGTCAATACAGTGTTAAGCTGTAATACCGAGCATACAGCAAAATTTTACAATGAAGAGATAATAAATGTTGTGGCTATTTCTCAGTCTTCTTATATGCATGGGATACTTTTTTAATCTTCTTTCATCACTTTACACAACCTACCTCTAAATTTAACTTTTTAAACCATAGTCCCAACAGCCATGTCTTCTTACATTATTCATCAGCCTTTGCTGCTTCCTCAGCTCAAATGCTTATCTATGTGGATTCCCAGGTAATCCTGTCTACAACCCTATTTTCCTTTACTCCTAAACACGGAAACTTGCCCTCATCCTGTGACAGTGAGGAACACTCCTTCTTCCCCTCAGGGTGAGGTCCCACCTGGAAGGTTTGAGTCTTCCACCAAAGTGAAGATGCAGCATCATATTAAGATTTTGGTGTTTAGGCAGAACTGGAAGGGGGTTTGCTTCTTTTTTTCAGGTCATCCTTCTCCTTTCCTACGTTAATCTATACCTATCTCTCTCTCCTTTCTTCCTGGGTTTAGAATTGTGCTTTTCAATCCCCACTTTCTTCTTATTTCTGCTATGAACAGTAGTACTTTCACTGTTTTGCATATTACTGTTCAGCTATACCCAAATTCCCTCAAACAGCCACAGTTTCATGGTTTTTATTTACTAGTTTCCTTTCCTTGCTCTGTGATGCCTTCTTTGTTTTAAACTAAAAATCTTAACCTCTTTAAAATGATAACTTTTTTTTTTTTTTTGACAAATTCGGCTCATAGGTTGTCAGACCATTTTCACTAACTTCAGATTCTATATGGTTGTATTCCTTTCTTTTCTCTTTTTTTATGTGTTTCTGTTCTTGATATGTAAAGTACATTACTGTGTGAACTGCACTGAAACAAAAGTGTCCTCTGTTTTTCACTTATTTCAAGATGGGTGTTTTTCTACTTATTAAGATGGGCTGTAGTCTTATTCAGTTCCTTTATTTTTCAGTAGTAGGCTACGGTCATGAAGCAGCTGTGCTTTGTGTTTTTCCAGACTAAGACTTCCTAGGCCTTTTCAGAACCTGTTATTCTGAGCAGATTTACTATTGTGTTCTTGGGATTGTTCAAAAGGAACTGTGGAAGGAGGCAGTTTGGAGACCTCTGTGAGCACCAGCCTTAACATTGCTTTTGGTTTCAGATGCAGAAGATAGCAGATCATTACTTAGAGGAGTTATCAGAACATCTCTTTCCTTCGTGCCTTATGGAAAATATCTGGGGTTTAGATTATTTCTTCCTTTATGTTCTAAACTCAGTTTATTTTCCAGATCCATACTTTTAGTCAATAACTCAAGATCACTGATTCTGTTCCTGGTTCCTTCTAACTGATTTTAAAGCTATCAAATTTTGATTGCACTGGCAATTTAGGTATCAGATTACTGAAATGAAGCCAGAAAGGAAAGGCTAGTGCGTTTTCTCTAGGATATCCATCTTAAAGGGTTGCAGGTTGTGCATTTTAATTCAGCTTTCAGTCACAATGTATTTGGTCAAGTGGTATGAAGTCAAAGAATAATATTTTTGGAAGTATTTTTCATTCTGGTAAATCAGTAAATGAAGTTTTAGAAACTGTCTTATTCATTATACTCCCCATGATTTTATCTAACACTCAGCAGCAAACCAGAGATAGAAAGGATGAAAGGAGAGCACAAGAGAGAGAATACTTATTGTTTTATAAATTGCGAGACACACAAACAAGTATCCTGACAACTGAATGGAGTTCTAATTTGACCAAATGCATTCAGTACAGTCATGAAAAAAAATGTTTCATAAAAATGCCCTGGAAATGAATGTGCTCACTAATGACTCTGAAACGGCTTGGTGGCACATGAGAAGTGCCTACAACTGTCTCATCCAAATTCCACTTTTTCCAGGCTGTTTAAAGTTTCAACCAATACAGCATTTTCTGCCTCTCTTATTCTTTCTGCAAAAATTGGAAAATATTTCTCTTTCCCTCAGCTCCCAGCCCAATTGACTGAATGAAGAGCTCCTTGCCTGTTCTACTAAACTCCTTGTAAAGCTGATGGAGAGAACCAGGAATTTCTAGGACAGGATCTGTCACCTCCTGATGGAAATAACTATAATGAGGCAGGTGAATATTGAATAAAGAAATCCATATCTCTGTTAATTGTAAGGAAAAATAAGATGTCCAGAGCAGATAGAAGGTGCAAGAAAAATCCCTAAAGTATGTCTCAGCTATACTCATTTCCACATTAATAACATTAATTACCGGTAGATGTGCATGTTCTTGAAACTGAAAAAGATCATTACAATATCATAATCTGATTTCCTGCCTAACCCAGACTTGGTATTTTACACAACAATCCTGTCACTGAGCCAATTAACTCGGGAGCCAATGAAAAGAAGTCCATTTTCTCCTCACCTGCCCTCCTCTTCCTCTAAGACCAAACTCTTAGCCCATGTTAAATTTAAAGTCTATAAGCAATGTTAAGAAGATCTATTTTCTAGCTTCTAGGGAATTCCCACAACAAAATTAGTAGGTTTGCTTTCTGCCCACAGTGTGCCCCTTACTCAAAATTTTGTACTGACTACTTTATGGCCCTGTTTGTAAAACAACATAGACAAGTACTCAGTGCCCTGAAAATCACTTCATATTTTCAAACTTAGGGGAAAGTAAGATTGTTCAAGGTTTAGAGTTACTCTATTTTGGGTATTTTATATATATTTCACTATATTGTGGAACTGTTTTTGCTTTGTCTTTTTATTGTGCTGCTAAATTTGGCATTAGGTTTTAATAACTGTTCAGTGCTTTGAGACTATGCTGAGAGGTATTTTATCAATTTAAGTTATTATTCTATTATTACTTTGCCCCAAGGCTCACCTCATTTTCAGCAAAGCCCACTCATTTTCTGTGGAGTCATCACTTTTTCCTTCTGTTCATTCACTCTCCCCTTTTCCCAGCCTTTCTTTTTGAGAAGGGCCAACTGAATAGCTCTTTCTAAAGCATGGCTCCATCTGGTAGGATTATTCTGCATTGTAACTTTTCTGGTGCCACCCTCCTCAGAAGCCATAAGTGTCATATATCACATTTGCATGTGCCCTCTCTCTAGGAAATAGGAATATGAGACACATGAAGATCCACAGTTGGGATTTTATATTGGGTTCAAAAGCACCCAAAATATTTATCCAGCCTTTGAAGTATTTCATCCCTGCTTTTTTGACTCTCGCAGCTACCAAAGCTAGACTTGAGGAAGGTGGGAGAGTGTTTATCCTAGCAGCAAGGGATTAATTTCTTACATGTCATTTGTGTGAAGGGATGGAAAATCATACTAACCACAAATCTCTTATTTTCATGCAAAAGGAGATCTTTTTGGATCCTTGCTTTGAAGCTTTTGCTGAACACTCTTACAGTTCATCCCTGGGCCTATAAATGGTGAGCTCTGCTATGGTCAATAATGATATAGCTCTTTGGAGTAAAAGTGAAACTTTCAGAAACGGGGAAATTGTTTTGGCCCTGACAGCATGGGACATATATGGTCCCATGGTATCATTCTGAATGAAAGCTAAAGTCAGTCTCATATTATCAGTCTATCTTCAAGTAATATATACTGAAGGGCAAATACAAGACAATGGCAAAGATCAGAGGTAAGTGTAGGGAGGGTAAGAAATCCTTCTAATGAAGAATATGAGTTTTTAAGGTCACGAAAAAGTGGAACCACAGAAACAGGAGCTGGGAAAGAGAGAGTTCAGGTTGTTACAGGAAGGAAACAGTGTACCATGGTTCCAGTGGACTGTCAGAGACTCTTCTTATCCAGGTTATCTGACAACAGCCAATTTGCAAATGCCTTTTGAATTTGGATGAGTCTCACCACCTTTTGGATCTATCAATAGTAGTGTGATTTGAGAGACTCATATCTCATCTGCGAGTAACATGCCCTACCCATCACTTCAGATAATGTGTCTGGCATCCTGCCTACATTCCAATGCTGGTTAAGGGGCAGGGTGTCAAGGGTAGTGTGTCAAGGGGCAGTGTGTAATACCATTAGCTTTCTTTGTAGCAAGGGCACATCGCTGGCTTATTTCAGGATAAATGCTACTGTTCTTGTTGACAAACATTAGCAACAACAAGTTAATTTTTCTTCTATTCTACACTCCTATTAGGAGAGATTAATACTGTATTAAAATAAAAAGATGCTGAACCCATTTAATTTGATTCAGCTGAAAGATAAAGAGCTTTCTAAGTGCAGTTAAAGCAGAAAAATATTTTCTGCAAGAACTCAGAAACTGATAACAAACAATTTTTTACTCTCCTATTGCTGCAGTTATTAAAAAATAAATGTTTTCTAATCATAATATGAAATTTTAACCACAGCACTGCAGTTTCCATGATAAAATGCAATATCTTAAAAGAAACAGTTTGATTTTCAAAGTCAAACAAATTCGAGATTTGGAAGATGTATAAAGAGGTGAGGCTGATCCATTAAGTGGAAATTAACGATGTATGAAATCTCTGTGCCTTCTCACAACTTGCACATGCAGGATCAATTTAAAAAACTAAGTATGCTTTAAACTGATCTACAAAATATCAACCTCACTGCTCATGTAAATAAATTTTTATGGGCAACTTCAGTACAAAACCCAAACCTACCTTATTTTTGGACTGCTGTGCTTGAAGAACTGCAAGAATTTAGGTATCATGATATTGAGTGGTCGGTCCAATACATCACTATCTAA
>JBCJKH010056579.1:32290-42371 GCA_039877255.1 Loriculus beryllinus
CCAGCACTGAATTACCTGTCACTATCCTTTCTTGAAACAAAATATGAACTATGTAGACTGCTGATCTGACTTGGCATTTCCTGTACAGCATACTCCCTGCCTGATGCATATACTACTATTGACTAAAATCTGTAAAGAACACAAACAACAGCAGCAGAAAATTCTCCAGTGGATTTCATGTGTTGCTTTCTTTTAGAATCAAAGTTCTGCTGAGCAGGAGACAGAAGCCTGGTGCAATTTGGGGTATTTAGGGTTTAAGAAAAGAAGAATATAGTTGTATTATAAACCTGACTTCTGGTCAAGAGGTTTGTGTTGGTTTTTTTTTTTTTTTATTATTATTTTTTTCCCCAGGAGGAAACTTTTGAAACATTTCCTAGTCTTTGTTGGAACACTGTTCTACAACAAAATCCTAGATGCATTCTCTCAGCCAAGAAAGCTTTGTTTCCAGTTTTTGCACATTTTGCTCTGGATTTCTGACTCAGAGAAAGAAAGGAAAAGAAGCCCAACCACTAAATTTCATTCAGGGAAGAAAGATGCCAACATCTTTCTTGCAGTATCTCAACATCTGTGTGCCCAGTGCCATCCAGAAAACAGAAGTGAAAAGGTGCACAGACGCTTACTGTTCTTGAAAATATTATCTTTCTCATGAAAATGGTTCTTCCCCCCCAAAAAACGTTTAACAATTCATGAGCTTACGAAAGAGCTCTTTATTTACCCACACCAGTTATCAACTCTCTAAACAAAATTAGCTGGCAAGTCAGGAGCTATGCAAACACTGGACTTTTTCTTTGCTGCAAGTCCAAAAAACAGTGGGATGAGAACTAAGAGAATATCTCTTATTCTCTGCAGCTTAAAGACAGCTCTATCTTTGGCATGGAACAAGCCTGAAGTAACTTTAATAACAACACAAGACATAGTGCTGTAACCCGGGTTCATAAGTTTCTTTTTCGTTGCCTTCAACAAAACCACCACTTAAATCAAACTCTCCTTAAGAAATGCTGATCTGCAGAATATTACCAGATGGGTCTCCTGCCTTCTGAAGAAAGGGGGAAATGAGAGAGCCTCATGTTTAACGGCATATGAAAGAAGAAATACAATGTGTAAACTTTCCACTGACGGATATAATAGTGTTCTCACTTTTAAAGAAAAACAGTACTTCCTAGCAGGAGGCCTGCAAGAAATTTAACAATTACTCAAGATTTAGTTGTACAGCATGGCATTTTCAAACATGTGCAGAGTCTGTTATTTTTTGTAATTAAATTAATTTAAATAATAAATAATGTAATTAAAATACATTAGGACTGTGCAATCCCTAGGGCTGGAACTGTGTGCAGAGAAGTGATGCGTATTCAATGTTAAGTTTAATGAGTAAGAAAATGCAGAATCCTGGAAATCTGGTAATGCGCAATATAGTTTTGGCACCCTCCTCCTTCTCCCCCATTCCTTTTCAGAGTAAAAGAGAGCCCAATTTGCCGAATCAGGCTTTAAATCATTCACAAGCCTTTTTTCCTAAAAAGGAAACACTGCTAGTGTTTAAGGGGTTTTTAACACAACATGTGGTTACCCAAATGTTTCCCTACAATAGTTCTAGTGAAAAGTGATAGGAAATTGACTCTGTAACCCTGTAATAGCAATGTTTACTTTACCCTCATCAGAATTTTGCAGACTATAGGAAATCATTACTTGTCTCTTCGTTACAAGGCTGCCCTGATTAAAAACTCCTGCTGAGATTTTCAGAAGAGACTAATGTTATCAGAGTTTTGCTGTTAGGGATCATCACCATTCTCGATTTTCTGACACTAGATGCTGAGCATTTTTTGTATACCAGTCTCTGTTAAGCTGTAAAAAAAAAGCCCCTGTGAGTTCTCAGTCCCTGTTCCTAACTCAGTGAAGACTTGAAGTTTTAGCTTTGCCTGTAAGATAAACATGTTTTTATCTCTGTGATTCAGGCTGCTGATCTCATACAGGACTTGGTTCCTCAGGCATGGTTTTCCCAATGACTGGATCAGGCACAGCTTACAACTCTGCCTTTGTGTAAGGGGCACAGCCCATCTTGGAGGCACAGCAGTGAGTGGAGACTCAAGATGCAAGGACCTACAGTGCCTAAGCAGAGATGTTGCAAGGTATATTTATCCTAAGTGCCAGGGTTTATTTCTTTGCAAAAGGACAACAGGAGCCTTATCTGTGGTGTCTTGCCTTCTCTGGTGGCAGGGTTGTGACAGCAAAGCTCACTTGAGCCTGAGAAGTCAGTCTAAGCCAGGACCATCACCTCCATCTGTAATGGGACAGTATCTATAAATGTCAGCTTAAAGGAGCCTGCACACTTTGGTGGGCTGCAAAAAACTTCCAATCATCTTTCTGAGTTTCCTAGTTTCATAGCCATGCAATATTTAACATTTTAATTTGGGTTTTGTGTGTGTGGTTTTTTTGCCCCTTTAAACCTGAATTCTTGCAGCTAGCTAATCATAGAAGATGAATTTCTCCTAAAAGCTGTCTGCCAGAGTGATTGACGAAAATTTAAAACACAGAATTGTAAAGATTGAAAAAACAGATGAAAATAAAGAAAAAGTCTTTACATCTTTGTTATTGTCTTAAGCACTGATGATCATAAGGCCTGTCTAATGGTTTCAGGAGGTCTGAGTCAGGGGTTTGAAATCATTAGCAATATTGATGCCTCTGAGAAGTGAATGTTTCATACTGTCTTTCTTGTGGCTGGCCAAAATTACTGTTTCAGCTTGCTACTTTGCTTACAGACAAAAGAGCCTTTATTTGAAGTGGTAAAGGTCAGGAGTTTGGTGTTGAAGACCCAGGAAAATATCCCGACAGATGAATATGGTGTACACATGTGTATGTGGCCACTTTCTGTTATATTTAGCTATTATCAGTATTTACATACCAGAGTAATTCAAGGTTTGAAATAAGTGATCACAGAGCAGTCCTGGATAGCCCCCAGAGTGCTTTAAAAACTCTATCAACAGGGATAGGCTGTTTGCACGTCTTTTTCCACCCCTGCCATGCCAAATATTTTGAATTTCAAACTGAAGAAGTACGTAATAATTGCAAGTAGTAACAAGTTTAAAGTTCTTGTGATTGTTCGGAGTGAGCAATTCTGTGGCTGTTTTCAGTTTTGGGCAGGACACACAAAAGTGTTCCAAGTTCTAACCGTGACTGAGCTCTCTGAAGCTTTGGCTGACTACGCTGGATTTGGGTATGTAATGCTCCTCTGCTTTACATGCACAACAGTGAGACCCCGTCCCTAAAAATTTCAATCAGTATTGAATTAATTCCAAAGTTCTCAGGGTATTTTTGATGAAAACTAGTATAATGTACAGCTGTAGATAACAGAAGGATATTTTCACCGTTTAGTGAAATGTAGCCACTCGTATTCCACGGTGCTCTTTCTGTGTTGGGGACGTGGAAGAATTTCCATGTGATCAGAAGGTGGCAGCAGATCTCTGTTTCAGTCCTCCTGAGGTGATTTCAACCTCTGTAGCAACTCAGAAAGAACGAAAAGGACAGAAGGAAGGAATAAAGTTTAAAATTAACTTACCGAGGAAAATAAGATGTCTCAATTTTAATGCCATAAGTAGCTATGAAAAGACTGACTCTCACCTCTGCTGATCACATTGCACTAATTCAATAGCAGGTCCCTCACCAAATGCCTTAAAGATTCAGCAGAGAGGGGAAAGCATCCTCATGAAGCTGGGAGAGCAGTGTGAATGGCAGCCTGGGAAGCAGCCAGCCAGTGGTTTGCCTCACTGAATACGTGAGTAAGGGCAAAAGTGGCCTTGGCTGTTAACACTGAACAACACATCAGTATTGTAGCCTTTACTCACACTGAACAAATGCAAGTATACAAGCCTCATGCATCTGCAGCTGAACCAATGTGTTGCATAATGCAGGTCTCAACTCTTCTAAGAGCAGACCCTGCCGTGCCTTCCCAGCCTCTCTGGGTGCAGTGCCTGGGCAGATGTAAAAGTGCCTCTTTTATCCAAAAGGAAAAGCTGCGCCTTTCTGTGAACTCTGCTGGAGAAATCTCCAGGGTGATTATGATGGATCCTTCTCAAATGGAGATCCTTCCCTTCATGCAGAACTTCCCAGGAATTGCTCAGGCTGCTAAGAGCAGGTACCCATGGCAGCCCATCAAGCCCTTTGGTGCTCATCTGCTAGAGAGTTTCCTGCAGCCTTTTCATTTCCCCTAAGGCGGCAGAGATTCACATGATTTAAACTTCCACAGAATCCTGATGGCTGTCCTTGCAGAGTGACCCCCAAGAAATCCCAGCTAATAACGGGGACAAAAAAAGAGGAGTCATTGCTTTGCCTGCCCACGTACTGCCTCCTCCTGTCGGTGCTGCGTTGCCCCTTTCCAGCAAACGTTTTTTCCCTCTTTGATCTGTGGATGCTGCTTAGACGTTACAACTGCTCCAGTTTATAAGCTGCTGACACAGAAGGTTCACTGTTAGAAAAGGAAAAGAATTTGAAGGGGAAGGAGGGAACTGCTTAATAACAGCACTAAAAAGGTCATAATTAATGATTTGGCTGTAAAGGCGAGAAGCTGAAGCCCAACATTTACTAAATAGTTTATTGTTAAAAAAGGAAACTTCATCTGTGGTAATATTTTTAAGCATGTGAGGTAGAGCTTACCAGTGAAAGGGAAGCTTTCTTTTTCTAGGTTAGGCTTAGGTGTCAAAATACATTTTAGGTGAATTTAGTTCCACTGGTGCAAGGCAGACAGTTTTGTTTGTTCGGGAACTGTCTCAGATTGTTTTACTTAGTTTCTTTGGAAATAAACCAAAGCACTGGGTTTGATTCATGGATCTTTAAATCCAAAGGCAAGTGGCATGAGCATCTCATCCGACCTGAGGCACAACATAAGCCACATTCTTTTGCTGCATCAAGTCCAGTGACGTGGGTGGTTAAGTTGGAATACATGTGTTAGGAAAATAACTGGGTTTGCTTTAAGAATTGCATGTGAGGTACTGAAGTAGTCCTGATGATTAGTTACTAGTAAGTTAAAAGTTGTACCTTATTTCCAATTCAGATGTTCTTAACTGATACAAGAAAGGCAGCAGCTACAGAGTCATAAGGCCAGGTAATAAACTGGTAGTAACATGTGAAAGCATGGGATACCTAGGATAGGGAAGGCAAAAGCTTGCCCACCCATCTGTCAAGATGTTGCTCTTTGCAGTGCACCATGCACAGACTTTTCTTCTGTGTCTGATGTTTGCCTCCTACAGAAATACATCCACCACCAGGAAACCCTAGAGTACTCTGTCAGTATTCAGAACTTTATTACAGATATGGATATATTTAACTCAGCAATGTTAGATAAATAAAGCTTAATAGGCAAGAGCAAAGCACATCATCAGCAAGTTAATAGTTGTCTTTTCCTTGACCAGCTTCTCTGTCTAGGAGCTGCACTCCTTCTCCTTACCCCCTCTGATTTCAGTGGATACTGTTGAGCTCAGCGCTGTCAGTGAACTTATGCTGCACGACTCTTCATTCACATAAATAAAAGCAGACATTAGCCTTTAGCTTTTAAGTCTTTCCATTCGACTAAAATGTTAATTTTTATAACGGTTATTTTAATTTACTGTGAGTATAATTAAAAATAGAATATACTTTGTAGCAATTATCATAAACATTGCGTTGTGTCCTTCCTAGGACACGGAGACAGCTAAGAAAGACTTTTTCAAGCAGATCCTTTTAAAAAATCATCTCAGTTGAAACAGAGAGAAACACACAAAAAGTCCAGATGCTGGCATGAAAAAAAAGAGGAAAATAATGAGACAAGCAATTCTTAGCAAAGGTTTCAAAGAGCAATGCTGCTTGGTGGGGCTTCACCAGATTAGTATTACAGAACCTTTCAGAATAACTTACAGGAAGAAGCTCATTTTTTAGGAAGGGGTTGTCACTAGCAGAAACAGTGCCAGTAGTGTAAAAAGAGGTGGTTTTGGAAAGGAGATTGGAATCTAATCACTCAGATCCTTGAGGCAAAAAGAATAAAGGGAAGAGGTTTGGAATAGTCTTGTGCCAAGCTAGTCAACAGATGGCTCAGGGCCAGGACTCAGCCTGTAAGGACACTTTTTTGGCTTGGGGAACACTAGCAGTTGGCCTGTTCCTATATCATGTTGTAGGAAGGAGAAGGTGCAGATCTGGGTTGGGTCTGGTATATTGGAGCAGCACTTTAGCAACATGTCTATATCTGTTTTGCCCCATAGCACCTGGCTGGGAACAAAAATAGCTTTTAGGATATGAAAATTGGCCATCCATGCTTTAGAGGATGAAGGAAACCCCAAACAGGTGTGAGGGGCAGATGCTGTGGAACATTGAGCACATCTCTATTGATTCAAACTGAAACTGATGTGAACTGAAGACACCTTGCCTCTCTGCAGATTAAAACTGAGGTAAGAATAAGGGCCACTTGTTTCCTACTATATTTTTCCAAGTTTTTTAGTAAGACAAAAGGATGTTGATTTCTCTTGCATTATAATTATGAAATTAAAACATTTCCATTTAAAGAGAACCCTTATTTCTGAACAGGCAACAACCTGAGCTGATTGTTGCTATTATTTATAGAGTTACTCATACTTACATATTTGCTTTCTAAGTCTAACTAAACTCTGCATGACTGCTTCTGCAATTTCAGGTTGTACCAATAAAACCCCAAATAAAACCTACTGTTCCTTTTACAAGTGGCAAGAGATATATTATTACACTCATAGCACCACAGAGTAACTAATACCAGCACAAGCCACAAAGCACAAGACAATGATCAAATTAGGGATGACAAAAAAGATACTACACTTTACACTGGTGGAAACAACTTGTAGGTCAGTCTTCTGTCTGTTCATGCCATGTTGTCTTTACATATGCATGCTTGCATTGACTCCAGTCACATTATTCCTCATTTAGACTTGTGCCAGAGAATAACTGTAGTCAAAACTACCAAATCTACAGTGTATAGACATCACTGAAGATACCTGCCTCTGGTGCATTAGAGGATACGAAGTAGTACGGAAATTCCAAAATGCATGGAATAACATCTACACTACTAATCCAAAGCATTGCAGACTAAAAATAGCACTGCTAAACCCAGACAATGAACAATACAAGTTCTGAGCCTTTAAATATTGGGAAGTATTCATATCAAATATCCCCTCTTAATAGGAAGACTCAAGGTAATAATTTTTTAAGTGCTTGGTGGCCTATCAAAAGTTCAAAGGTGATTTACCTAGAAATTGGGGAAGCACTAAGAAGTCCTGATTGCCTCTTCCAAGCTATAATGCTTAGGATATAATCCCATGCTGCACTGTCAACTGAAAAAAGGCAGAGTGATTTCTCCAGAGGCCCCCAGCTGAGGAATCTGTTTCCTAATGGTATTGCTCATCCTGACCTAAATGCACCCACCTTCAAAACACACTGCAGTGCCCATGGCTTCTGAAGTACATTTTCTGGAGAAGAGAGACCATCTGGAACAAGAAGGTAGGAAGAAATTTGCTGTTGCTTTTCAGCTACTGTTTGTATCTCAGGACTAGGTTGTTTAGAAGTGAACCATTGTTGATACAGCATGACACAAAAGTCAGTTATGCTTGTTAAGGTAGGTTGTACACCAGTGCAGTGAAGACTGGACAGATGAGGAAAACCCCAAGGAACTAAGAATGTTGCAGTACACTGGATCAAAAGTCCATTTCCTCTAATGTTTTCTAAAAAAGCATAAAAGGGACAAAATGAGTAACAATACTTCCATGAAACTTATGTGGTTGAGGAAACAGTAGAGGGATTGGGAATGTGAGGAGACAGCAGGTGAGTATCCTGGTTTCAATAAAATGGGGACACTGACCTCAAATACAAGGAAAATTCACCTATGACCTACTGAGAACTGGTATTTGTGGTTTTGCTCATATCATTCTGCAGCTCTCCTCATACAAATCCTTGTTAAATCCATGGGACCATCTACAGTATTGCCCCCTTATGGAGTAGGCTCAGAAGCTGTCCTAAGCAACCCAAACTTTCTTTGAGTCCTATGGATAATGGGGATGTACTGTTTCTGATGTCCACTGGAGATGATGTGAGCTACAGTGAAAAACTTTAAAATATGCTTTTAGATATCTACCATTTGCTAGTAAGAGCAATATTTGGAGCAGGGGAGGACTGGTGTTGCCAAGAATGTTTTACTTCACAGTAAAAAGGAAATATTTTAAGAAATACTTTAGATGGCAGTAAAGCAGGGACTATTTAAACATGACATCCCCATTTATAATCAGTGCACTTTGATCTGTAAACAGTCCTTAAAAATTAAGTAGGGATATTGCTTTAATAGTACGTTTGCTAGTCCTGACCTACAGGTGTGCACAAAGAAAGCATGTTTCCTACTGCAGTCAATTGACTTCCCCTGATTTACAGCATTTTCAGTCCCTGCTCCATGTGCTCCAGAAGTTTGAGTTCCATTTTCTACTTGGACCTGACTTGGATTTATTTTATTTTATACCCCAACTAGTCCAGGCAGTAAGATAAGAATTATTTTCACACACGACTCTCTGTTTGCATAACACTTGCTTCCACTTAGTAAGAAATACATGGCTATTTCAAGTTACATTTCCTTTGAAAAACAATAGTTTAAACTGAGGCGTGAAACATTCCATTGCATTCTTTTAAGTAAGGAGCTTTAAGTAAAATCTAAAGGGCTCAAGTTTTATACCTGCTTCTCTTTGTGTATTTGCTGTTTTTCATCAAGTTTATCCTAAATGGTCATTTTAGAGGCATACTTTTCTAAAGTTCAGTAGCTATATGAGAGGGCCATGCACCCCTGCTGTGCGCTATCATTCTCCTGAGTACTTACCAGATGTCAGTCTCAGTTCTTTGGATGGGTGGGAGGAAGGATGAGAAGGTGAGCCATGCCTCTTAGCCCACCAAGACTCACTGATAAGGAAACTGTGATGGATTTGTTGTGACATTCACTCTACTTTGGGAAACCTTTCTGAGACAGGCCATGAGGATAACTAGCGACTGAGGAGCTACTGACAATGATGTTTGTCTATGTAATCAGAGAGCAAAAGATAATAGGGAAGTAAAGATAATCCACCTCACTGATTGTCTCCAGCAATGTCATTTAGACACAATAGGCAACTTCACCAGCTCCTCACTTCTATTAAATGCCATTCACATTAACATTTTTGCTCCTGCAAGTAGAATTTATGGGAAATCCCATAAGACAAATCTGGTAAAATGGTTCAATATAGTACATATTTTTCCAGAAGGAGGTATGAATATGTTCTTGCTATAGCAAATCAGAGGACAAGAATTATTCTGCAGCCTCAAAGCCAGCAACCTCTTACCAAGAAAGCCACTGGCAACCCACTGCCTGAAAAAGGTCCCTTCTCTAAATCTGAACTCCAAATGCAAGAACACCAAAAACCAAAGCAGTGACTTTGATATCTAAGGTAACTTTAATCAGGTTTCGATTCATAGTAACATAGAATCATAGAATGCCATGTTGGAAAGACCTGAAGTATCACCTAGTCCAATCTTTCTTAGCAAAGCATGGCCTAGACAAGCTGGCCCAGTATGCTATCCAACAAATTTTAAAAGTATCTAATGCTGAGGAATACACTACTTACCTAGGGAGATTATTCCAATGGCTTTTCAAGCCTATCCAGGTCTTCCTGCAGGGTGGCTGTCCCTCCCAGTATGTTCACTTCCCAATCAGTTTGGCATTGTTAGCAAACTCAGTCAGGGTACACTTGATCCCATCTTTCAGATAGTTTATAAAGATATTAAACAGTGTTTGGCCCAATATTGATCTCTAAGATATCATTAGTGACCCACTAGTGACAGGTCATCAGTTTGAAAAGGAGCTATTTACCAGCGCTCCTTGGGAGAGACTAGTCAGCCAGTTCCCCACCCAGAATACAGACCATTTGTCAACTTGACCATTATCGTAGCTGTCCAGCTGTAATGGAAAGGAGGTTAGCATAGATGATACAAGGCTCTCCAGAGTGTTTCTAAGCCCTCAGCTCATGAAACCCACATAAACATAGGTGTAATACTGTTGGTTTGAGGGCTGAAAGTTTGCTTATGC
>JBCJKH010056584.1:0-11912 GCA_039877255.1 Loriculus beryllinus
ACCTGTCCTCCACATATCCTGATACTGATTTCAAAAGAGAAACAGTGCATATCCTTGATTCCCTTTACTATAATTTGAAAGGTTCTCTTATTAGTAAATAGTAAGCTTCTCACCTGCATTTACATAACAGCTTGTGACCCCCATTAGTTAAGGTTAGTTAATATATCTGTTCTCTTTTACCTCTTCTAAAGTCAGCCACTATCATTACTCTCCTCATAACAAGAAGAAAAGAACCCTGCATAGAAACTTTCCTATCCCCACAAGATAAAAATAACAGCTCTAGAATTAGGAATTAATATTTCCATGCTAGCATCTTCTTCTGCTGGGAAAGATGTGATCTGCCATCACCATGTTTGCATATAATTCCACTAGTTTAGTATCGGCACACGCACACATGCCAGCACTCACCCCATTAACTAACGGGAAATCTGCTGGAACATACAAAATACCTCCATGCATGAAGATTATCTCTATGCATGCACACACATCATTTTGTTTCACAAATGTTGGAGCTGGCATGTAATGCTCAGACTGGTGTCAGCCTATACACTGATCCAATCATTGCCTTGTAAATTTGCACATTACTGATAAAGGTTCAGGTTACTGGGGGAACTGCTAATCTATCAGGAAAAGGATTTAGGCTTGACAGGCATACTTACACCTCAGAGTATTGAAAGAGCTCTTATTTGTATGTTATTTCAGTACTTAAAATTTATTGAATAATTGTTTCAGTGTGGTAGTTTGGCATTAACTTTGATGAAATTCAAGAATTGTATTCTCCTGTCTATATCACAAACCCTAAAGCCAATCAAGATTAACCTAATTGTAAATTTAAGCTCTAAAAAAGGTCTACACAACAAATATTAGGGAAAACTTTATGGGGATAAAATTAGGGCAGTACAAAATGCAGCATCAAAGAAACCATCCTAATTTGACAAAGGCACTTCCATTCAATGTGTTACTAACTAAAACTACTGTGTGTGGGCCTCAACATCTGAAATAATTGCCCACATTATCAATTTTATTTTCCTACAAGTTTCTCAGTTCATGAAGATTCTATTGCATATGTTTCAACAAAGAACAGACTGTGTTTACAGACAGTATAAAATTGAATGAATCAGCACATCAAGATCCATACTGAAAACATTTTTGCTTACTGTCCACCCAGCACATGTTTTCATAGAGTTTACAAGCTAAAAATAATGTACTGAGGCTGAGAGGCACAATGGGGCAAGACATAAACCTGATTTACACTGAAACTGGGAACTTATATTGAATATATATATTTTTAAGATTAAGTCTACTTGGAAAACCCATCATGAATAAACCACAATGCCAAATATTCTTTTAAATAGCACACAGAAAACTGTCCCCTTTGGAACACCTGTAACAGGCAAAAAAGCTATTCCACAAATTTGTAACTTCAATGTTGTATGATTTTGCAGAAGTAGCATTTAGATTCTCCTGCCTAGGAGGTTCACAGTGTTGTCTAACTTACAGGCCCACTACCTTCAACTTCAGCTGCTCATTCATGACTTCACACTAACCATTCAAACAGAACTGCTTACGGAGTTGCACGATGAGCAGTAACAGGGGAAATGAGTCAACTAAGAGCCCTTTTTTTCTTAGATAATTTTTTACATGGGTCAGTTTCTGATCTGGTCCACCATTCAGCCCCTGATATAATAAGAATGAAACAACTGAAATGTCTTACAGTCAATGGAAATGTAGGAACAAATGGTAAGGACTATCTAAGGTGTCACTGCTCATCTGCTTATTAATTTACAGTCTCAGTCAGAACACAGAAAAATATTTCACATGGAATAAAAAGCTTAAAAGCGCAGCCATGAACCAGGAGAAAAACAATGAGCAAAGAAAGAAGGGAGAGCAAAAGCAAATTATGCAACACCACAATTACAGGCCACTGTCAAATCTGGTACGCATGAGAAGAATTTCAAAAGGATATCTGAAGAGGTAAAACTGAGGTAGCTTGTTAGATGCTTTTGGAAAAGCGTAAAAGGCAGCATCGCAGAAAGAACATGTTCTATCTTATAAACGTTTATTTCATACAAAATGTTTTAATACTCAGCACTGAATTTATACAGATATAAGTTTTCAGAGAAGACCTTGTGAAAATACAGTCACAGACATTTTTACCTTTCTGATTTTAAATTCCATTAGAATATTAACACTTAAAAGGTAGAAGAGTCACGGGAATGTATAAGCAGAGATGGCTCCCACAAGCAGACACAGTATAAACTATTTGCAAAGTCCGAGAACAAAAATACTGTTAAGTTGACCAATGATATTCAAAAGTTACTTACAGCAAATTTATCAATTTGAGCTACTGCAATTCAGTTGTTTCAAGCCATTTAGTTTGAGAGAGAGAGCAAAAACATCTACACCTGAATGAATTCTTTGAATCCTGAATGAATTCTGGCCTCCTGACTTTCAACCTCAAACCCCTTCTTTACTTAAGTTTCCTAAAATGCTACAGAGACTATAAAAAAAGATCTTACATATTACCACTCTGTCAATAAAAAAAAAAAAATATTACCTATACAGTAGGTATATATGCCTATATATATTTACCTATATACTATATCTATAAAGTGTATCACTATCACTTCTACTTAGCCTATTGGGCTCATTTGCTAGCACGAAGTTCACATTCACACGCAGCCTATAACAACAGGCCTATGTTCTCAACTTGCCAAAAGTTTTGCCTACTACAGCAAGATTTTAGAAATAGGCCATAATTCCAAACCCATGACATTTTACGCAGGTCATTGACAAAGGATGGTATTCAAGAACATCCACCAGCCCCGAAGCCTACAAGCATTCCTTCTCTCCAGATATAAAAGATCAGTTTGTAAGTCCTTCCCAGACAGAGGACTAAAAATATGCTAGCAGAAGTGGCCACAAGCACAGCACCCTACCACAGAGAAAGTCTCTTTTTAGGAAAGCAATTAAGCACAAAAACTGGCATAGCCCAGCAATCTGACTAGGCAATAACAGTTACTGAAAATCACAGCACACAAAGGTACAACATTAACAAGTACCCCAGCTGATCTCTCTTTAAAGATAAAAATCGTCAGCTTAAAAAGAATCCATGATTATTTTTTTCTTCATAACTGAGTAATTAAAAAAACAAAAATAAACACCCCCACCCCCTCACCTCACCCCCAAAACAAAACAACCCAAAACCCTGTGTGCACCTTGCAAAAGACAAAGAGTTTGCAAAATAAAAATGGGGGCAGGAGGTGACAAGCAGGGGGTGGACTGGAGAAAGAAAAGTGGTTTTAGAAGTTCCATATTGCAAAATTCTGATGTCTGCAGAACCAAAAAGGGCTCTTGGGATTTCTGCTAAAGACCTTGCCATCACCTATTTGTATTAACTTCAGAAAAGATATGAAAGATTGTTCAGTTTCTCCCTAATGAGAGGAATTTAGCACAGTTGGGATAACATTCCATAATAATATTTCTATGCCACATCTTCATTAACACTTCAAAAGCCATCAAAAATTTAACAAAGAAAATTACAATTAATATTACAAAAGAGAGATGAACAAATTAGAGTAAGTGGCATTATCAAGTTACTGTTTTTCTTTTGTTTTCATTTTCGCCCTTCTACTCTGTGGAGAGATAATTAGGATGCTTGATTCATTACTAATCTGCTAGTGAAAAACATATGAAAGAGGATCATTTCCATTCTGGGACATGTCTATATACAGGAAGTATGGCTTTACAGAGAGAAACATATGACTAAGCACTGTATAACCTTTCATGGTTACGGCACTTCAAAAATCATGTTTTTCTCCTATTTTTGCTCTCTTCTGCCCTTATTTCAAGCTCATCTTAAAGCAACTTTCACTTCAGCTGTAGTTCTGGAAACATTTTTCTGTACTTGCTTCTGTATTTTCACACATGTGAGGAGTTTGAACACACCTGTTCTGCAAAGCTAAGCACACAAAAGAAAATTCCCAGGAACTCAGCAGTAACTTCAGAAGTAGAGGAAATGCGTAGCTCCTGCAAATACATGGGAAAACCTTTACGTACCATTTTGTTTATAAGAACACTTCTACAGCTGTGAAATGCTGCACTCATTCTCACATAAATTACTAATCATTAACATCAACTAGTGCATAAAAAAATCATCTTTGATAATTTAAGAACAAGTATTTCATAGATGTAGATGACCACAACAAAGGCAGCTCTCCATAATGAAAAGAAGGTTGTTAGTCACTTGTAAAAGTAGGCTTGAAAGATACCTTAATGTAACAGTTTACAGAAGGAAGATCAAAAGAACTGGAAAAGAGTGTGGTAATGATAAAATACACTACTCTACTATTCCAGACATCAGGAATTAACATCTGATGCAGAGATATATTTTGCAATTAACTTCCAAGATAAAAGAATTAAGAAATTCCTGGAATGATAACAATATATAAAGGAATTTTCTCACAAGAATAAAGAAGCAACAAATCAGCATTAGCTTTTACACCATAAAAAAGCTTAATTCTACAGCTCAAACACATTTCCAGGGCACCCTTTGCGAATTCAAACCTTTATATTGGAACCATGTTAAATAAAGGCTTTCAGAGAGAAACTAGCCATGTTAAACCATATGTGCAAGCTCATGAGGTTGACATGCTATCACCACGAATGAGGTTGACATGTTATCACCATGAATCTATCTGCATTTTAGTAGCCCTCTATCAAAGCCCTACTACCTCTGGAAAAAGTGTGTTCAGCAGTATTATAGCATACACACTTTGTTTGCGCTTATTAAATAAAAAGAAAGGATCACCTTCAACCATATTAATGATGGACTGGTGGATGAAGGATGTCTGCGAAAATTCACAACATCTGTTTGCTCCACTCTCTTCTCAGCGTGCTGCACCTATTCCTCATGCTTAATGATGCTCATCCACTCTGCAAGTTTTACGAACAAATGTGTGTTTAGCCACATTCATCATTCTGAATGAGCGTTCTTGATGAAGCATCCACTGGCCTGTTTCGCTCTTTCTGCTACACTTTAACAAATGACAACTGCTCTACGTATTTTTCATTTGTTAAAAATAAAAAGCTAAGTGAAGAATAGGCCCAGCAAATTTTTCTTTTACTCTTCTGGTAACTTTACTAGGAAACGGAATACTACATGCATTTAAACGGTATACAAGTTCACATGCATAAATCTAAATGATGCATACAGATGTATGGTATTTTCAAAATACTGCACAGCAGAACACAGTGTTTCAACAGCATATCAGAAAAACATTCTAGCCCATACCAATAGAAGTAGTTCAATCTTCCCATGGAAGTGATGTATTATGTTTCAGTACCATCAGCTAGGGGCCTGATTCTGTAACGTACAGAATGGCTCCACATGAGACACTTGGCACCATTTGATACCAGGCCAGCAATACATCACAGTGGACTTCCGTCCTCCATTTTCCAGCTTTTCTCCTTTAAAGTACGCCAATGAAAAGCTTTCCTTTAAAGGAGAAGACTTGTTTCTCAGAAAACTTGCTTGCTGTAAATGCCATCCTAAGAATGAACTCAACTGCAAATAAAAAACGTGTGTCAAAGAAATGATATTTTATCAATTAGAAAAACAGACTATAAGAAGTATTAGCTAGTAATCAGACCTAAAGAATGAAATCTAATACAAAGAGAGTGCCCAGAAAATTTTAAATATGGAACACCTTCAGAGATTATCTTTCAGAATTTAGAGTAACTCATAATTTTCTTTTGAGTTACTGCACAGAAAAATGAAAATGTTCATTCCAATACTGATTTTCCTAAAAATGTCTTTATGAGATTACTGATGGAACCTTTTCAGGGTCATCTTCTGCTAGTATTTTCTACATTTCCCAAAACTATATAGATTAACTTTCTACCACAGCTTAACGGTATTTCTCTGTTGAGTCTTTTTGGGCCACTTTTGTGTCTGTATTGTTTTCCTGGGTTCATCTGCATTCGTTATGTCCAAGAGGCCCATGAAGACATTGGATAAAGCATGTTACATTCTAAAATATGAATGAACTTTGTTATGAAGAATGTTTATTGCAAGACAGGCATCTAAGATACAGGCAAGTATTTTGATTCTTGTTTTCGTATTACCCTTTTAATAACTACGTTAGAGATAAAAGTTGATCCTGAAAAAGGATCTTACAAGGTTTGCCACAGGTTGCCTTCCAGGAAGCTCCACAACAATTTTCCTTGAATAATGTACTTTGTGGTAATTCACAATGAAATAATTATGGAACAAAAGCAGTGAGAGAGGAAGTTGTCACTTCTATGTATAATAAAAGAAATTCTAAAATAATTATGTCCAGGTGTCTTGGGATCAGTGCTTAAACCATGACACCAGGCCAAAAACTGCATGAGAATTCAGTAAAAATTTATAATTGAGTGAATAGTAGGATGCAGAATCAAACATGTAGAATTTCTCAGATATTGAAACAATTTTAAAAAACTGTACTGTGAATCTTTTAAAGCAAACCAAATAATTCCTTGTTTAAAGCAGATAAAAATTCTCCATTAAAGCCTCTGTCTTTCACAGGAAATTTACCACAAAGCAGTATTTGTTGGCAAGTTATGTTCCATACCAAAAATGCATTAAATTATGGAATACAGATTAAAATGCACACAAATTCAATTAAAGTTATCATAAATCAGCATGCAATGGTCTACCCTTTCACAAATTAGTACAACATAAAATGAAGATCAGGAATTCCAAAAATCAATTTTTTTGAGAAAGTTTAGTAAGAACTTCCTGTGATGTCTCAACGCTGATAAAAACAAGGTCAGAGGAGAAAACTATATAGCAAGTCAAGTGAAAACAAAAAATCAGATTGCTAAAATTTAATAGAAATTGCAACAAATCTCTATTCAGGCTCTACTGAGGTATGAGTACTCAAGGAATCCATTATAATGCTTAACAGAAACCAGCCCATGACAAATTTATACACCAGATAGAAAATATTCCTCTTCAGAATATCTGCAAGGAACACTAAAAGAACTGAGAGCAAACGCACTTTTTTGTTATAAAATAGAATTTGTAATTATAATAAATATAGAAAATGCTAGTTCCATCAGAGTGCCTCTGATCATCGTATTTCAGAAATTAGGTCCCACAGAGGATTTTTTTAATATAAAAAAATTAATTTACTTTTTTTGCTACAAATGCTTTTTTCTCTACTGTAAAACTGATCTATATCTGAAAATAGAAGAAAGGGTTTATGAAAAAATAACCTCAAGGGGTTCATTACAGAAATAAAAACTATTTTTCTACTAGAATTGCAGAGTGTATTTGCAATAAATGTTTAAGAATAAGGCTACAAAACACATAAAACTTACAAATTAATGAGATTTAACAGAACTGCAACAGTTTAAATGACATCCTTTAAGTGACACTGACTAAGCTGGGGGGGGACCTTTTGATAACTTAAAATTAGAGTTAAAATTGATACATGTATTTTGTACTTTGTAGACACACAGCCATCACACTTTCATTCTCTTAACATACATATATATATATATAGACAGTTTATTGGACTTTCTGAATTAAACCTATAGACATAATTAATCACTTGACAGAAAAAAAGAAACGGGTAAAAGAATAACATGCAAAGCAACAAGTAAAATTCAATACCCCCATAAACAAGAGAAACTGAAAAACAGGCGGGTGAGATGGTTTAGTGCGAGGTGTCCGAGGCCATTGCCGAGGGGGTGGAATCAGATGATCTTAAGGTCCTTTCCAACCCTAACTACTCTACAATTCTACGACAGTGCTCTCAGCCCTGCAGAATGAAGCACCAAAAGTACTGAGATTACTCATTCCTACCAGAATTAGAGTGTAGCAGTCTGCTTTGCAAGTGGTCCTAACAAGTCCACAAATGTCAGTGCACCCTTTTATGACTGGTAAGGGAGGCAACAGAACTTGAAAGGCAGGTACAGTCTAAGACATACATTAACTCAAACTGTACAATAGGTCTCAAGAAACACATCACAGTACTTTTGAGAAAATTGGAGCACAAATAACCCATAGATTACTGCAAATTACTCTGACAAAAATAAGTCCAAACATATCTGACAGTAAAATTACACTCTCCTCTGCAACAGTATCCCTTAGGTAATCCCCTCTTTTCTCCCCATCCCAAACGTTAAATTCTCTTAGCTTTACAACAAATCAAAGCTAAAAGCTGTATACTGGCAGTAAAGCACTTCTTTTCACCTTACATAAATTTTATTTCTTCTCAACAGCATCAAGTGTGGTATATTTTATGAAAATTATGAAAAGCATCACAAACAAACAAAATGTAAATGATACAACAATTCAAATCATCTGAAGGGCATGGTTTCTACTACCTGAAAGAACATCACAGAATTTCTTCCTGTATTGCAGGTTGAGTTCATGCTTTTCCACAGAACAACAAGGCTTGTGAGCTATGAGGGTTAATATTTTAGAACCTTACAGATACCACTATATCAGCAGAGAATAATGCTATGTCACTCATGAAATACTGAAGATCAACACCTAGGACAAGATGTAAATTCTTCAACAAAGGTCTTATCTTAAGCCTTGCCTTTGTTTTCCTATGGACTGAATGAGAAGTTCTATACAATGACTGTCTTTTTGCTTTTTCCCTCCCGTGTGTGATCATAGCCAGCAATGAAGGCAGCTCATATATTTATATTTATCTGCAGAATCAATCTGACATGCTGTAATCGTGCACACAGAAATGCGAGTGGAGACAGGATGTGGTATGGGAGAAGGTGGAAGAACCGCTGACAGAGAATATTTGTGATGACTTCAATATACACTTCAAAAAGCAGTTTATATATCTAAATAACTTAATCCTGCTGTTTTCCACTGGGGAAAATTCTATATTCTAAAACAGATTCTTTAAACTTTTCTCCTCCTTATACCTAGCTATAATTTTAATCCAAATGTTGTCCTTCATATTTCTGCTTTATCCTTTTAAAAAGTTTCTCCCTTGCATTTGTAGCTGCACTTCCCATTTTTCTCTCTCTCTCAAACACTCTTGATGTCTCTTTCCAAAAAATGCACCATGAACCAAGTAATGCTGTGGATATATTAAAAATAAATATAAACCAAACAAACAACAATAACAAACCACGGTTTGCCTGTACATAGTTCGCAAAATTTCACTGTACATGACATGTTTCATCTAATTGGATGTCCTTTATCATCATGTACACTTCTCCCCATAACTGCTTTCTAGCTTTTGATCTCTATATCAAGACTAACTGTGCTGGGGAGACTGTTTAGGAGCCTCTCTCTCATGTAATAGCTGGAATTTCACCAAGTGAAATTCTTCTGGTTTCTCCCAGGTTCTTTTTAGTCTTTACCAATCTCTCTGTGTCATGAACCCTACCTCCCCAAGTGATCAGGATTCTTCCAGTTTTGTATCTTATAAACAGTTAGCATGTTCCCTCCTTACACACTAAGGTGCACAGGTAGCTTGTCAAAGGCCCCCAGACATACTGAAGAATTTGAAGCAATTCCATTTCTTTTTATAATAAATAATTAAATCTGTAAAAAAGTAATAAATGAAATTGTCTTTGTTACTGGGATTTGGCAGTGGGATAGTAAAACACTCATAACAGGAGAATATATAGCAAATTAGTTTTGGCTGGTTTGAACAATAAAAAAGCAAACCCACAAAACACTTCATAAATTCAGACTGAGATATCAAGTGTTTTGCCCTAGTGACAACAGGCAAACCTGGCTTTATGAGAAGGGTCTTCCATCCAGTACTCAGTGTTTTCCTCCTTAAGTCTATGAGTTCCTCACTGACGTGAAAAAATGTTGAAACTACAAATGGATGTTATTAAGAAATGCATTTGTCATTTAGGAAGTGCCAAATTAAGACTGTCCTGTGCAACTTCAATGCACTCTCCTAGTATATATTCAACATACTGCAATAACAGTCATCCCAAAGATTTTGATCCAGACTCCTCCATAAAATCTGTGACAATATGCAGTGAACAGGACCATGTTTTCAGATGAGCTTGCCTTTCAGATTTCTTAATCACACCTGAAAAACACAAATGTCTGAGTGATATGTGATAATAAAAAAAAGATGTGGCTCAGGAAATAAAATGAAGTTAAACTGGAGGCCAAAACTGATCAGCAGTATATTGCCTTGCTCAGTACTGTTGCCCATGAAACACCCGATAACCAGCCTCAACAGTGAAAAATCACATATCAAAAGGAGCCTACCTACTCCATCCAGTAGTTTAGCTGCTAAATAAAAGATAGATAACAGCAAATTTCTAAGGACAAGATAAAACAAGGGTACTAGGTTTTGTCTGGGTTTGTTAAAGATAAAGGTGCTCTTAATTCTCCTCATTTTCCTGTTGATAAACCGACATCCATAAAAATAATCTCATTATCAAACCCTAAACTTAGGCAGCATTTTTCTGTAACTCCAGACTTGCCTTGCCTAAACACAGCATTTGGCAGGACTGCCCTAACAGCCTCCAGCACTTGATAAGAGAAGACAAAAAAGATGCAGAATCATGTCAGCTTCAATCACTATCTGTTCCTGTAAATACATTTATGACAATATATGTTAATATGGCATAAATATTTTCATTGATTGTCATGCCACTTTCTTGGATAAAAAACTTAAAAAATCCACAAGAAATTAATTGACTTTTGGAAATAAACAATCAAAATTCCAATGTGATTAATTCAAATCAATCTTAAAAAGGTATATTTAGATTCAAAACTTACAATGTTTTCAAGGTAACATAGGACATGACAAGCAATTTGAGAAGGCCCAGCAATATTCCTTTCAAAAATTATACTATTCTTCTCTCCACAGCAGAGACCCAAAAGCAGTAGGACAACCTAAATACTCAAAACACTTACTATACTGTGAAGTTCTTCAATAATGTTATGCTTGCTAGCATTCAGAGACACTTTCTTTTCATCTAGTTTTATTGTACAGCCCTATTTTTAAAAAAGTCACCACACGAACCTAGACTGACACATATAAATATTTCACACTGACTAATAAAAGGTTGACATTAAAAGAATAAATACTGCGTGTGCTAGAACCGGTCTCTACTTCAGACACACCTGAATTCACATCTTTTAAATAGGACATGTCAGCACTGTGTATCCTGAAGGAATCAGACAGACCACACACCTGTCATTGACTTAACTGGGAAAGAGACATGACTGGTGCTCAGGACTTTAGTCAGAAATACTATTATCTGGCAGCAAGAAAATTATACTCAAGGAATGAAGTTCAGCAGAGACGCTTTGCTATTGTTTGCCTGTCTCATATAAAGAGGCCATTTTATCAGTTTGAAGTGATAAAGCAAGTTTCAATATATTTGAGAAAACAATTTGAATACTAAATAGTAATTTATTCTGGCATGATTTCATACTTTTTTTTTTTTACTATTTTATTAATCAAGCACAGATAGCAAGTGATTTTCATTACTGCAAATAAATAAAGGATGGGATCATGAATTAGCAAGAATTTACAATTTTTAGTGCTACTGCTACACTATATGAAGTCATAGTGCACAGCTTTATTCTATGACCATTTCTAGTGCATGACACCTAAACCTTCACAATGCTACATCCATTTTCTGAGTATGTATGGCATAAGTATAACACATCTTTTCGAGATGGATTTACCACAAAGGCTATACTAATAGAGTTTTCTTCAATCATTATTAAAGAGTTGTGGTCAATGGCTCAATGTCCGCCTGGAAGGGAGTAATGAGTGGTGTCTCTCAGGGATCGGTGTTGGGACCGGTCTTGTTCAACATCTTTGTCGCGGACATGGACAGTGGGATTGAGTGCGCCCTCAGCAAGTTTGTGATGACACCAAGCTGTGTGGTTGGGTGGATACACTGGA
>JBCJKH010056588.1:7748-38086 GCA_039877255.1 Loriculus beryllinus
CTAAAGATACCTATTTCTTTCTTCAGGCAACAATGAAACTTTAATTCAAAGCATAACCAACCCTTTTGTGATACAGGATTATTGTATTAGAATGAGGTTCATGTCACTTTTGAAAAGAAAACATTGAGGGGGGCTTCATTCTTTTATTATTGTTTCATTAAAATGGCAAAAGGAAAAGATTTTCACCTCGTTTTCAGTAAGTTAGCATGTTCATTGACTTGGAAATAATTTTATTGCACTAAACTGAACCTCTTAAATGATTATATTTCATAATATATACAGGAAATACCTATCTATCTATCTTTGGCTGTTCAAGCTGAGTTACTTTAATGTTTATGATTTCCTTTAAAACCGAACAATCAAGCTATTTAAAAATTCAAGAGATACTTGACTTAAAGGGCAACCTCTTGAAATAAATTATCCTTTGCTACTGTGTGGTTCTCCTTCCCCCTTACACCCCTGCCAAAGTTCTTCAACATGCGATTAAAAAGTAAACACCACTGTGTTAACCCATTTGTGCTAAAAGCTGGGATGTCCTGTTACAAAGTGTTACTGCAGGAGCACCGGACAGCTGCTCACCGGATATCAAGGTATGCTATAATCTAGAATGGATTTCTCATATAGATATCATAACCTTATTTTTGAAGTCACCTTTACTTACAAGCTGCTATTGAAAGTGTTTTTTCTTCTTTCCATTACCAGAGCCTTCCGCACAAAATTAATACTTTTCTCGTAACTGAGCAATAGTCCCTAAACTCTGACATCACTTAGAAAGTTGCTTCTAATGATATGACACAGATGTGGTAAAGCCTTTGAAGAACAGAAATACAAAATATAAACATTTAAAAATTGTACAGGCTACAGACGCAGAAAGCTTCCAACAGTTCACTTGCAGAGTGCAAAGGGGAAAAAATATAAACAGCTCTGATTTTGTTTAATCATGCAAACACCACAGAAAATTTTGTTGCAACGGCAAAATACAAGAATTTGAGCAGGTAAGATCGGTAGCTCATACAGAGACATTTCAAATATGTTTTTTTCTATAGGCTGAGGCTTTGTGGTTTTACATGTGAGAGACCAGTTAAAAAGCTCTGGGTTTGTTTTGGGAGGTTTTTGTTTGTTTTTTGTTGGTTTGGTTTTTTTGGGGGGGAGGTGGGGAAGAGGTTGGGTTTTTTTGTTTGTTGGGGGTTTTCCGGATTTTTTATTTCACTTTAAGTTAGTGCAGTCTGCTTTTACAGCTGTAGAATGTACAAAAACCAAGCAGTGAAGAACTCTAAACTGGTTGTACAACTGGACCAGGTCCTGTCACTCTAAGACGAAAAACAGCTATTCCAAATGGAGGAGCTACTGAAAACACTGAAGTGGTTCACAGAAGAAGCAGTTACAAGACAGAGGAAGTCTCCTGGCTATCCCAGGATGGAGAATTTACAACAGTGATTTCTAACTAATGCTTATGGAACACAATCTACTCGAGACTTTCACATTGCCCATGGACAAGGAAGCCATCACATGTTACTGCTCTGGATGACAAGTGAGCAAATGGCATGTTTGCTGCCATTACGCTATTTTTGCAATGATGCTGTCCACAAGACAGAAGATAGTGAAGAACAGAGTTTCTAGGTGAGAAAATACTTGAGATGTTCAGACAAATAGTGTTATAGTCTCTGGTACCATCATATTCAAGCTTAAAATTCCAAAAGAAAACTGAAGCTCGTCCCATAGACTGAACCTGCTGTTAAATTTAATGCTGTTTAGGGGACTGTAGGAAAAAAGCTCTGAGTGAGAAAAAGTGTACAACTATCAGGATGTATAGAGTCTTATTCCCAGAGATACGTGTAAAGAAGGACTACAAATCTAGACAATGATAGAATTTGCAGATCTTGCACAACCCTCCTCCCTCCCACCACATATTCATATCAAGGAGAATATAATCAGATTACTGTATCATACCACAGATCTGTGTAGCTCTGTATCATGTTTTGGTATTTGATTCTGTAGCCAATCAGTAAGAAAAAGGACCCCTCACTTCTATGCAGGTTTACCATTAGAGAAAACCACCATGTTTCTCATCTTGAACATTTACCCCTCCTCTACAATAAGCAACAGGGGTTTAGCTCTGTCTTTCATCTGTAACTAGAATAAATGATTATTTATGTCTACTATAAAGTGTTACCATACTCCTGACTACATAATTAGATGACAAGGAAAAGTGCCCTAGGCTTCACAATGTTACCAAGAGAAAATCTGAACTATGTTAGTTAGCAATGGAAAATCCTTAACAGTTCTGTACTGTGCTAGGTAAAAAAGCAACACAGCTCACCTTTCTTGAAAACATGAATGTGACAGTGCTGTGAGCATATACAGGCTTTATGAGAAAGAGAATTCTTTTGAAGAACACCTGTTTCTGTTCTGCATAGTACCTTTTCAGCATCCAAAGATCATATTTTTAAGACACAAGCCTCCTTAAGATTAGAAAGATTAATTACTTACATCATTATCTGACAGTTTTTCTAACAACATTTCTTCCAATTCAATCTTAGTCAGCCATCTGCTGCCAGCCAGGTTTCTGTTTAAAATATCACATATATTCTCCCTTTAATTAACCATGCAATTAGAGTTACATCACAAAGGACCACATATAAGTCAGTCTTCCTTCAGAAATACATTTTCCAGTATAAATGAATACTGATCACATTCCTATAGTAAACACAAGAAAGCCTACATTGATTTTAAAAGATCTGTCTTTTGACAAGGAAGTAACTTCACGTATTGAATTAACCACAAGAAAATTAAGAGTATCAGTTATGCATTATTCATATTATTGAAGTCCAAGATTGAGCTAGAGTAATACTGTAATAGTGAACAATCTTCCTCATAATTTAGGACTTAGTTTTAAAGGGCTGCTGCTAGGAAAGCTTTGGCTTACAAGCAGCAAAGAACAAAATCGAAGGCAGAATGCTAAAAATCAGATTCTAAATTAACAAAATTTTGCCTCTGGTCTTTACCCTTCCGATCAATACAAAAAACTCCACTAGCACTAAGCATAGTCAAAGTACTACTGCAGCAGTGACACACTGTATGCTGCCTACTGTGTAATCTTGACCTGCTCAGAAACTGCACTGGTGATAGCAAAAGCAGAAATTTCTAAGAATACAGCCTCATATGGAGGTGCTAACACAAAGAAAAAACAATGCTTGACATAAATCTTTATGAAATACCTATGATACAAAGTGACCAACTAAAAAGAACGCCACCATAAATACGTACGCTAAGATTTTCAGCTAAATTTAAGGCAAACTTGCAAATAGTTTCTTTCCTCTTCAGGTTTTTTAGAAACAATCTTAATGAATGTTTTCAGCAGCATTAAGGAAGCTGTGATTCAGAAAGCACTCCTTCTGAAGGCTGATTTTAAGTAGTACTTCTTCTTAAGTATATATTTTAATGCTTTTCTGAGTCAGGGTACAAGAAATATTTATTTAGAAATGATGCTGGGTTTAACAATAATTTTAAAAAGCTTCCAATCCTGACAGACTCAAGTATATACTTACATTTACATATCACTACTTTCCAGTGAAGTCAGTGAAATTTTTTACATGTGAAAAGCTGTAAATTTAAAGTACTTCAAGATCAGGTCGTAACCCTACAGTTAGTACTGTAGAATGGACCCACAATAGACCATTTTCTGGGGAAAAAGAAAAACAAAATAGCCCTTCCTACCAAGCCTTTACCTGTACTTCAGAGATGAATTATCCAAACTAATCTCAGAGGAAGTACCATATCCAGTGTGGAAAATAAGTCTCAAAAATCCTTTAAATTCTCTGAGCTTTTACAAACCTAACAGGGAAAAACCTTTCATCTCTGACTGGCTTTAGGTCATTTTTCACATCAGTAAATCCACTGCCTGAGCTCTGTAAGGAGTCAGGTTATTTTTCAGCAGCATACACCAAGAAACTAAATTCATTTCCTTGTCTGCTCAGAAGCTAACATGAATCTATGATAAAACATTATGTGGGTCATAGGACACTATTTATATGATGAAGAAACATGAAATTCTGTTACTTAAGAAACTGAAATTATCTCAGCAAATTAATCCTTTCTAACATAAATAACAAATGGCTAAAATTAACAAAAGACAAACCAACATGATGTACAACTGGAACAGCACATAAATCTGCCTAGAAACCACATAGCAAGAGCAAAGATAAAAACAACTTGAACAATGAAAAACTAACTATACAGAAAAGCAGTAAATGCCAAAATGAAAACTTTCTAGCTGTATCCATTTCTTTTAAAGACTTCCTTATTTTAACATTCTAATATAGCATAAAATCCTTGCAAAAATCCCTCAAAATAGAAAATGAAGAATATAGCCTAAGAGAAGCAAACAGTTCTTAAAGCATATGCCCAGTCCAAAGAAAATGCTGACTGTATGCACTAAGAAACAAACAACTGCAGCATCTACCACACCTTCTTCTGGTTGACATGTATTTTCATTGTCCATTGGCTAACTAGCTGAAAAGAGCTCTCTGTGCATACCACAGGAGTTAAAGAAGATAAACTAAATTCAATTACTAATAATGGTGATATTTAAACAACCCCAACCAAATAAACTTTCCTGAAATTACTATAGTTTTTGACGATTTACCTGTTCAAAGCCATTAGAAGAAAAATAGTGAGATTAAGTATTTTGATACTCTTCAAGTTAAATATTGGTAAGTAAAAACATTCAAGAGCTGTTATTAATGACAGAGCCATAGGCCTTAGGATTTTTCCAACAGATAAACAACTTCTTAGGTATTTTTAAAGGCCTTATTTTCTTACAAAGAAATTATCTCCTTTTTCAAAAATCTTTAATAAAGAAATAATTAGAAAATTCCATCGACAAAAAACAGAATTCTGGATATACTCATTCTCATATCAAACTTCTATACAGGAGAGAATATTGAAAAGAGCAGGAAGGTATTAAAGAGCAAGAGAAATGGAGGCGGGGGGTGAGGGGTGTGCCTATTCAAACAGTGAGAAGCAAGCACTGCATACATAAATACTACAGGCAAGGCTTTTCAACCTGAAATTACCATGCAAATAATAGGCAAGGAATAGAGAAAAAGTCTGAAAATGTTCTTGTGGAATAAAAGGCAGGTAGCGTGGTGACCCACAAGAAGTACCAAAACAACATATTGAAGCATTTTAATCAATATTTCAGTCTAACTGAAAACTTACTTTTTTTCCTTCTGAGGAGGAAAGTCTTGAGCTGTCAGTTCATCTTCATACTTCTGAACGTTCAGCAATTTTTCATATGTGTCCTAAAATGCATATGGAAAAGTACTCAAATGCATTTTTCCATTTAATATTTAAATTTTGGTTTTTTAAAACACATGCTGATGTGGTTTTACTCTCGAAACACAAAAACGCATGGGTTGGAAAACAAGCAGAGCTCTTGACAAAAAGAGAATACAGCAAGTTAAATCTAAACCAGTAAAAATTTAGACAGCGTATATATAATATTTTCATAGGTAGGTCAAAATAATTAATTTTTAATTCAGCTATTTTTCAACAAATGATCATATGCTTTTTAAAAAAGATTCTCAACTGTATACAGACTAGATTCATATAATGGATATACTGCACAATAATTCCATCAGTGCATCGACAGTTTAGTTTGACTTCCTCAAAATACTGACAAGGTTTAATTTAGTTAGAGTTTTGTACATTTAGAGTGTGAGCTTTACTGGTGATCTGTACCAGTCAAAACTCCCTCTTCCCCAGGCATATCTATAGGGACACACGAAGTTCTATATTTACCATAATCAGAATTTCTGTTCTTTCAATGTTACAGCTATATGTAATCTGAATTCTTATTACTTTTTTGCCCTCAAAATTCTTATCTATGCTGTTATTTTCAAGCAATGCTGTGACAGCCATTTACCACTTCAGAAAAACAAAAGGAAAAAAATACTCCAGAAATTCACACTGAAAATATCACAGAAGAAACACATTTTTAAATAAGTATTTTCAGGGGGTTTTCCCAGTTCGGAAACTTTCAGAGACTACTTGGTTCTGAAATACAACATCTAATACCCTGAACTACAATACTGATTCAAATCACAAGTTTAATAGGAGTATTTGGAGAAATAGTTTTAAGTGATATTGAAACAAAACCAGATTGCTGTACTACAACGAAGTACTTATTTGTCAAATAGTTTACTTCCATTAACAACTGAAAACACAGAGTTTATTATCACTATCATATACCTTATTAATATAATGATTCATAAGCAAATACTAGACAGAAACTATGAGGCAAGAATTAGAAAGCACAAGAAGCAACTGTTAGGGGTTTTTTTCTTTCTATTACCTACAAAAAGCAGTAAAAGAAGAAACATTAGCTCAGAAATTAAATCAATGAAACATTAGTTCTTAACATAATACTGGGATGTGCAACAGGATGCAACGAAATTCCTGCATCAGTTTGCATTTAAAAAGAAAAAGGCAAGACAAAACCCCCTTGCTTAGTTATAAACAGCTACTGTTCAAGCTGATTTATCCGCTAATATAATAATACACCCGCACATAGACTAAAAATATTTGTACTGTAAGTGTATGAACTGAGAACAGATTGGTATCTGAGCAGCACTCAAAGCATTTAAGTAAGGACAACTCACTTAAGTCTTTGATGCTGGTCATTGGTGACATTTTTAACAGCACAGTGGAACAAAAGCACTTTTGGAATAAGTACAGTATAAAATCCTGAAGCACAAAATTGCCTACTTTTGAGACAGCCTCTCATCATAGCAGCATGCCTTTCAGAAATCTTTTTATTTTTTGTAGAAAGAACTGTATCAGATAGAAACTCTGTAAATTTTTCAACTTAAAAAAAGTCCATCTTCAAACACTTGAATCATATAAAAATGTACAAGAAATCGTATTTTCAAATACTTCCAGATTTCCTAAATAATCCGTAGATCTCTAAGATAACAAGATACTGCAGCATCACTGTGGACAAGATGCATGTCAAATCACTAATAATCTTGGCATTTTCATTCAAAGCTGACTATTAGGCTGCAAAAATTACTGCCCATACATTAAAAGCACAAGCATGATTTGGGTTAGAGGGCATGAGATATGCCTGACGCTAGGCAATTTATAGGCATTTGTAGTTAGACATGAGAAAGAATCAGTATGGAAGGTTCTGCTTGGGACTGTAGAGGGAGGGAAGGGGAAAGAGTCCTGTGGCTGTCCCTCAGCTGCTTGGAACAGACTTAGAGATTCCTCCAAGCTCCACGAGTTTCTGCATTTGAGAGCAGTCAAACCACTCATGAAGACAACATACTGCTGTTAGATGATCAGAAGAGGTACTGGGTTACTAGGTCTTATGTATAAGGAAGTTTTCACTTTGGTGCTAGTCTCCCAGCTAACCTCTTGCCTTCGTAAGGCACTGAGGGTCACCTTCCTAACTGGCAAAAGCAGTCTGCAGTCTGCCCCCTCAAATGGCCACCACCTTCACTACATTTATAGCAGCATATACATTTATGTACTGGAATGGTCAGCAGAAAATACATGAACCAGGAGCTCAATAAAAACACAGCTGCTCTTTAAAAAAGGGCAGGGGGAAGGAATCACAACTGCTACCTAGGGATAGACTGACTACAGTCAGAATTGCTTCTGAACAGCAACTGAAGGATTTTCAGGAAAGGATTTTGTCATCATACTCAGAAACTAGCAATAAACACAGGCAAATAAAACGAGACATAGGTTGCCATCCACTAGTTTTTAGTCTCAGAAATTTGTTGTTAAAATGAAAAAGCAAGCTTTACAACAGCTGGAACAAGATTTTCCTGAAGAGCCTTCCTAGGTATTCCCCAAGAATACCAACACTCCACAGTCCATTTAAGTTCCAAGAACGTGCACTTCTAAGAATTACAATGATCTCTTTCAACTGTCCTTGTTAAATTATAGTAATTATGTCCATTCCTACAGAAAACCTTTTACGCAGGAAATTAAGTCAAATGACATTAAAAAGTAATGTTTTAAAATACTTCCAAGTGGAAGAAAACTACTAAATATCATTTCCTGCATATTTCTGGCACTGAAAGTGGACTCGCATCTCTTATGAAACAGAATTTTGGCCTGAAGTATTAAAAAAAAAATTAATGCATGTATTTAATCTCTGTATAAAGATGAAGTCAACAGACTAAAAGGACCACTCACGTGTGAAGCAAAGTATGTTGGATGAGCCTTTGCAAAATCAGGAATCACATGTAATGCCTAATAATTTATCTGACAAATCTTCATTCCCCAATGGCTGAAGACACACTTGCTTTTTCAAAGCTGACAGGTGAAGATTTTACTAATCACTTCAGAATTCAATAGTCCAATTCATGAATGTACACATCTGTGTGCCTTGTAAACTCAGCTATTACACAATCAAAATAGCTGATTTTACAAGATTGTCTATATACTGAAATGCTTCCATTTATAATAAAGAGATCAAATTTCACATACCTAGAAGGACATTTTCTCAAAATAAAATCTTATTTTACTGTGCATAAAAAAAATAGTGAAAAAATTAGCAAATGAAACCTTAGGAGGACAGATTTTTATTATAAAAAAAATCTTAGCATTTTGGTTAAAATATGCTGCAGATGATATTTTACATCAATTTGCCTTTTTCTTATGTGGTTTTAACTTCAGCATATACTTTGGGGGTTTTTAGTTTTGGTGGGGGTTTTTTTGTGGGGTTGCTTGTTTTTTTTAAGATTTTAAATGCTCTGCTGTTAGAGCATTTGCCTCTGATGAGCTTTTGATATTTCCAAAAAAGTACAAAAAACACTATTACCTAAAATTACTACTTTGTTAGACAAAATGGTATTAAGAAACCATTTTGTCTTGTTCTGCACATTAGAAATATATTACTCTGGAAAACTCTTAAGTGATGATCAAATACAATATCAAACATTTGTGAAATGGTGTTTCATGCAATAAAGATTATTTTGTGTATCAAAAAACAATAAATGGTCCTTTTCCCTGCAGCTAAATTTTATTCAATGGGCAGAACAAAGACAACAATGGAGTATAAAGCAAATTTCCTTTATGAAAATTCACTTAATAGTCAAGGCATAACAACACATATATTGGCGGATATAATACATGCAAATATACACAGTTTATTTTTAGTAAGTGTATAATATTATTTATTAGCATTAATTAAACAAATAATGCTGTGATCAGTTATATTACTAGCAATTCATAAAATTCAAGTTCCACATGAATCTATGCAGTAATTAATGGCATACAAGCTTAAGCTAAATATTATGTTTATCCGATTTATTAGGCTTAATATAGCAATTTAAAAGACATCCTCAAATGGGATTGATTACTTACACTAGACTGTATTAACATACGTTCCCTTTTTTTCCCCAGCCAAATTAATTAGCTTTGAGACTTAAAAATACATTTTGTTAAATACACATTAGTCTAATAAGAGGTTAAAACAATGTTGGGGATTTCATGCAGATTTCAGCTTTCATTTGGCTGACTAAAAAAAAAGCCCTGTTAGACTTCACTTAACAGATTTAGATTTATAAAAGCCTATTTAATGAAAAAATTCAGAAACAGTAGAACACTCAAGTATCCTATACTAATGAAAAATGCATTTGTCAAACCCATTTGTTTGAAGGTGGTTGCCATACTGTTATGAACAAGATGCACACTATTCTGTTAGAGATTTCCAAGGCAAGCTTGCATACCCTTTCTAACTGCTAGGAAGAGCTAAAAATAAACTCGCGCTCCTTGTAAAATTTGTAATTTCTTCATTATGATGGAATGCAACAAAACATCTTGCCCTTGGGTTGCTCTGTTTCAGCCAAAACAAATGCAAATGGCTTGTCAGATGACAGCTGTTTGATAAGGCTCCTCTACAAGACCTGCATGCTTTACTTTTTCTCCGTGAAACTTGGGATGAAAGGCAGAAGGCAGGAAGAGAATTAATGTAGCATACAGTCTAAAGGCAATGCTACAACCGTGATTAAGTAGAAAAGTTAAAAGGCACAGATTTTCCACAGCCTTGCTGCGTGCAACCCATCCGTGTAACAAGTTGACAGGCCTAGCGCGTCAGCTCCATCATCCTCTCCGACAGCTAAAACGCAGCATTGCATCCCTTTTCAGAGAAAATTTGCGTCTGCACCATGAAGCGTTGTACATTATTTCTTAGCACTGCAGGGGGCTCAAGTCCATATGGAACCTTCACAAATATTACCACAGATCAAACCAGCGGCGTTTCGAGGCAGATTTGACATACCTATTTAAATGAACAGCAGGGGTCCTCGGGCTGCCTCAGGCTGTGCAGGAGAAAACCTCTGTGGAAAGCCTATGCTGCAGCTCCATTACTCAGCAAAGACACACTCTACATTTATCATTCATTTCATTTCTGCCAGGGCAAGAAGCTCATTTGCCCAAGGTCAACAACAAAAAAAAAGGGGGGTGTGGGTGTGAGGGACTGGGAGGTGGGTTTTATTCTCCCAAAGAAATAAATGTACCTGACAAGTGGGGATTTTGTCCTTTGGGTAGGCAGAATGCAAATAAATATCAGATAATTCCAGTAAAAACACTACACTCAGTAAAGCTATGCACTGAATTTGAGAACATGAAGCTTATTTTTCTGATAACAGACTCACCACAGAACTAACTTTCTAAGACTATCTAATGAGGAAACAAAATCTGACATGATTGTCCAATTAAATCTTTCTGCATACATTATAAATTCTTTTGTCTTCTCTACATGCATGAAAGAAATACACACATCTTTCTATAAACTCTTCTAAAGAGAAAGAAAATGCTGGCATCATTGATGGTCATAGATATGAATGTCTGTTCATCATCCACATTAGACTCAGGATGTAGTTATGTTCTATTAGTTACAGCTTTTTACATATAGGTAAACAGATGCAGATCCTTTACTCCTGGAACCATACTAATCAGAAAAAGCCTTAAGTTTGCATGAATGGAAGAGTCTTAGAAAAATCAATTAAGCAGTTTAAATGCAAATTTTCTTCACACTGAATGTCAGCACAAATAGCATTTCGTACAGCTTTGCCCTTCAAGGGGGAAAAAAAAAAAAACAAAACACAAAACCAAACCCACAAACTAAAACTATTTTCTGTTCTACGCTGAATTTTCCTAAAACTAGGCATTTTTGTTGTATATGCATTCACCACTGCTAACCAGATACCGCCTACAAGAAAGTATGTGGACTATTCAAACCTAGTCCAAGCAAAAACTGTAAAATCAACCAAAAATTAATAATGAGAATTATTATGTAGTCTGCTCTCTTAAATGTGATATAAAACCACCACTAATAATGGATATTGTGACATAAAAATATACATTTCATTAGCTTAAGTGATGATATTAAGGCCTACTGTGAAAACATAAGTAAACTCAGGAGCACCTGATATGCATCTCTAAAATAACACATATTTGACTGGGTTCTAACATTACTTATTACAGATTACAACATACTTACATGCATTAATGAATAATATGCCTGCTTGCCAGTATAAAAGAGAAAGTGAAACGGTCGACCATCTTCTCCCCACTGGATTCCTAATGAAAAGCAAGATTAGACAAGAAAGCAATATACACTTACTAAATAAAATCCTCTGTATTTAATTGCAGTTATAAACATCTTTCATAATACCTATTACCTTTTTAAATATCAGAGAACAAAGACATTTTACTGGTGTTCAACCTGTCTGGAAATCTAACGAGTTAGACTAGCTTGTTAAAAACCAATCTCCACCTGCAATTATAACCAAGTATTTAATATAATGTTTCTAAATATCATTTAACACAAGGGAATCCCTCAGGTACATCCTAAATAAACTTTCAAAGACTGCAGGGTTTGTGTTACAGACCGCATTATCCATTTTAGGATAGGAAGAAATACAAATTAAGAGACGACTGAAATCTATATAATGACTGTGAAAGATTAACAGCTCTAGAAAAATGGTGCTCTAAACCCAGAGCAAATTTCTTTATAGTATAATATTTCTAACCTAAACCAAGTATTCATACAATTGTCTTTTGCAGGTAACACAACTGTATCAGAACTGAGTGATTTTAGGACCTGTTCATGTTGATACACTTGGAATATGTAAATATGAAGACCAATCCTATAGTTTGTATAATTAATTCAGCATGAAAAAGTATGTTGCATATAATTCAGCACATTCAGTTTATTTTGTTAATTAAAGAAAATATTTCAGGGAAAAAAAAAATAACATTAAAAAGACATTTTCCCGTTAAAGTGACAAAAATAACCTGAGAGCTCTTTTCAAATTGAAATGTAGAGGAAGTCCAAGCCACTTTACCAACTGAAGTTCAAATGAAGCTATCTATAAGCTATAGACAAAGATAAGACTCCAAGAACCATGATACGCATTGCATTAGAATGTTAAAACATAATATGGAAGAAGCTGAATGCAAAGATGCAAACTTACTAGAACAGAAAGACTACAAGATACTTTTATCCACAAATACTAGTAGTGGAGTATGTGAATTTCTGTGCATACAGCAAAACAGACTTTCCATGAAAGTCTATTTTGTTGAAATTACTGTTCAGGTAATATTCTGAAGCATAAATTTACAGTTTTGCACTTAAAGTTATCAAAGATGAAATGTATAAACAAGACAAAGCTGCCTTAAAATAAATACTTAATTGCAAGTGTCACTTTCAGATATAAATACAGATACACACATTAATACTAGTTAGTCCTCACAGTCCTCAGGACACAGCTAGTATTTCAAAGAATTCTTTAGTCCCAAGAACACAGAGAATAGTAGCTTAGTTCTGCTGTAAAACAGCCCTCGGATTTTTGAAATTGCATAATGACTAACTCCCTCCTACCTTTTTGCTTCCTACTTTTCACTTCATAATACTATGAAATTATAAAATAATGCATGACACCATTTGATATCTGAAATTCAAAAATTTCAGATAATTTAGCTTTCTAAAAAACACACAAAGCCTCAAAAATATCAAGTATCAATTAATTCCACAAACAGGAAAAGGACAGAGAATGCTAAGATATCCACTATAGATTATCCACTGATAATCAGATGTGTCCATTTGGGACTTGTAGTGAATGTAGGATTCAGTGAATGTAGAGTATCATTTGATGAAACGAACTACACTTCATGTATTTCAGCGAATGTATTTCATGTATTTCAACTTCACGCCCATGCTACTAGTTCATACTAAACATGAGTAAAAAGTGGCCAACAGGTTTCGACACAGCTCTATGTCAAATTAATTTGGCAGTTTCAGTGAAATTCTCACTGACCAACATACTGGCATATCACTGACAACTGGGACTTCACACAGCATGTATGGAGCAAGACCAAAGACAGTATAGACGTAAGTGCAGAGTTAAAACTTTCAGGTCAAAACCGAGCCAAACCCTCCTTATTCTCTCAATTGGCAATTTCAAAGCTGTAATTTCTAAGCTTTTAGAGCAATGAAGTTACCAGGAAAACTTTGGTTTAAAATAGTATTAATGAATATTTTATGCCTGTGATAGACAGCTCTGACAAAAAGCTACTGAATTCAACAAAAGGTTTTCCCGTGACTTCAACAAATTCTGCACGTCATCCTACCTATTGTTTATTTTTAAACAACAAAAAACATTTATCTATAGTCAGTTAACAAGATGCCTGAAAAGAACACTGGTATTCCAGAATCTAACAGTGCTTTTTATCCTGAAAACTAGAATATCAGATCAGCCTTTTGCTGCTCGTGTCTTAACAATTATTAGGAACATTGGAAAAGAAGTAAATCTGTGAAAACAAGAAATTATACACATGCAAAAATTGTAAATAATAATAATAATAAAAATAATAAAACAACAAACTAAGAACACTTACTCCTCTGCTCTGGAAAAATTTCAGTAGGATGCTGTGAACAAACAAACAAACATCAGCAAAAGGGAAAAGTTACTTAAAATCATACTACAGTCATTTAGAAACGTAACTGGAAAAATCCTACCTTCATCATGGGCCTGGCTTGTTTGTCAAATAAGCCAGAAGGAAAGAGATAGGCAATAGCTCTCTGAAAGCAAAAAGAGAGACAACTTATGCAATTTTTTTTTTTTTTTTACACAAAAAGCATCATGGAAATGCTTCTTAGGTACTTTCCCATAGCGAAAAAACAGCACAACTTTTGTAGAGTAGGCAACAAAACCAGTAAGAAAGAATGACATACATGTGTTGTGCTGAAAAGCACATCATTTCCACAGGAATCCTCAGGAAAAGTTAAACTTCATTCTGAAGTCTGTACTCTACTATATCAGAATAAGTGAATTTTCTCCTTCAGTTTAGTTTTTATGGCATGCATTCATTATAACTTACCAAAACTACTCTAGTGTAAAGACCACCTTTACATACACAGTGATTTTCCCCAAAATTTCACGTGCTGTGACTTCTAGAGGAAATCACAACATTTATCTTTCTGAAAATACGTTAACAGACCAAGCATGGAAATTTTACTTAAAGCAGCTGGACAAAGCAAAGTTTTATACACTCAGAATCTCGGTTTCTACATAGTTTTCTCCAGAAGTCTAAAAGCAGTGGTTGTAGTGGCAGTAGAAGACATTTTACATAGCCTAAATAAGCATTTTATTAACCACTGGATTTGGAAATTGCTGCGCATCACTACAATCTTTGTTGAACTTCCACTGCTCAGAAGACAGACTTAGAGGACATCTTTCTTCTTAAATACCTAAGGGTTTGCTAAAACAACTCAGAAAAACATATGACATTCATTGCACACAAGTTGTTTCCCACTTTTTTCACAAAGTATATAATTTACTTTTACTTAACCAGTATCTACCACTATTCATGTGATGTACAAAGTTAGTAGTATTTGCCCCCAACAAGTAAAATAGGTATACCAATATTCCACATCCATTTCCGTTCAACATCAACTTACTCGCCCTCTACAGCGTAACTAAAACACGATTTAAAAAAGCAAAAGTACACATTTATGAGAGCTGTTTATTTCCATTTGTTTTTAAAAACAGAACAGAAAAAGCTAGCCAACAAAAACCCCTAGAGGCAAGGGTCTGGCAAAAGTAGCCAACTTCAGACAGTGAGCAGTAGTGCTTAAGATAGAAATCTTGCGCTTGTACAGTAACAGTGACTAACTGAATAAAACCCTCTGGCAGTGGTCCTGTTTGTATTTCCATTAGACAGTACAGAAAAGTAGAATTACAATAAAATCAGAGTTTAAAATCTTAAAAAAGAATGGCTCTTTGTTGGTTAAGTTACCTTAGGGCTGTTGCTTGCTGATATTTTTTTCCATGGACATGGAGTGGTTTGTCAGTACTTCAACTGATTTAATATGCATGGAGTGTAAAAAGACCTAACCTATTACTTTCATTAATCCCCTACTGGCAATCTGAAGAGAAATTTTGAGAATTCCGAAGCAAACAAAAGGCTTAACCTGATTTTATGAAATGGTAATTTTGTTTCTCTTAGTGACTACTGTATTCCCATTTGTTAGTCAATGGGCATTTTATGCATACACACAGTAGGCGAACACCTATTTATGAACAAATGGGGATTAATTATGATGACAATAGAGAAATCAGCTGTGAGCCAAATGATGTTAAACAAACACCTTATATAATATATTAACAGAATTTATTACAAGATACTGAGACTGACTGTGTGTGTACTTAAGACATAGTCTTTATACAAGCATTTACAGAATCTCAGTCAAACCAGCTACTGTAACCGTGACACCTTAATAAATGCCAAGTATAACAATTTAACAGTTATAATGAATAGAGTGGCTGCCATTGAAGACCTTCTCCTTCTGGAAAGTGTATTTTATATTGCTTGAGTGTATACTGGTGTCTTTCACACCAAAGCATAAAAAAACCCTGCATCAAGAAATCCTACCATCTACTTTCAGCTCTCCACACAACTAGCCAAAGAACAGTTCACTTTGTAAGTTCACTTTTTTGTTATTCTGAAATAAAAAGAAAGCAAAAGTCCTCCTGCCTTCTCCCTCTTTATGGAACTGTAATCAAGGATGGGTTATTTGCCTTTATCTCCCATTAGGAACTATACTGGGATGCAAAAGAACAGCTTTGTTCAGAAGTTTCTCCTTGATTTTAAACAGTTGTATACTCAGGCCGTACTTTTAGGAAACACAGAGCACACCAGTCAGCCTCTCGGAAACTTCATGTATAGAAGCTGATTTTTGTCCATGCAAATGTTTGGTTTGTAGAAAAGGAGCATTCTGGAAAAACCTGTAATTCTCAACACTCATGTGTACTAGCAATAAAATAAGATGGTGGAACAATCTTAGGAATGGCATCAGAATTAGTCTCTCCAGACTGCAGCTGGAGCACATAAATAACCATGAAATATTTTCCTGAAATCTTTTGACAATGTCTTCAGATTTGGAACACAGGCTTCCTTTCAGGAATCTCCATGTCTCAAGTCAAAATTCTGTAGAGAATTAACTGCACATTCTGCATTTTTCTGAATATACAAGAAGCAGGTGAATAACCCTCTTAAAATTTCATAATCAAGGTTTTAAATGGTAGCAGTAAAGTTCCCAAGAAGCCTTTTATGTTTAGCAGCAGTCTTCCATTCCAGGAGTGGTTTCCAGCTTAAAGGTCATGGCCCATATCCTCCTTTTAGTGCTTAATTTGACTTGAACTATTGATGAGAAAGGAAATGTCATGCTGAATATGACCAAGAACTATGCTCATCATTTGAGCTATGCAAGGTTCATTCATCCTACTCTAGCCTCCACAGGTTCAGGACTGCTATTTCACAATTCCATTTGTTAAATCACACTGTTACCACAGTCTCTGGAAATAAACACAACCTTCAAAAAACAAACATCCATAATTATTTTCAGCAGAAACCCATTAAAAATCCTGATAGCTAGTGCTAAAATAGCGTTTCCAAAAATCATTACACAAACTACTGGAAAAAGGTGCAAAAGGTACAGCCTGCTTCTGCTCTGAGTTACCAAAAAAAAATAAAATAGCCATTTCCTTTTGGGATTTAAAAGTGTGTGTTTTTAAACTCTAATAGTAATCTACATGAGGGGAATTAGGATGGGAAATTCAGTCACACTTTTGAAAATAGCAGATAGTAATGAATATGTGTTAGTAACAACATGGTTTCCTTCAGACATTTCTTAAACTGTGCTGGTGAGCTTAACTTTCCTGTAACAAACTGAAAGGAATCCTATTATATCCTCACTTGTTGAGGGAGACGGACTGAGTCTATATACTGCCCACAGGACCACAATGTCTTTCACCTGCAGCTTTAAGTTTGAATTAAAGCCAGTCTGAATAATGAGAACAAGCTTCCATCCCTATTAAATAAATATACATCTGGCAGTCCTTCAAACATGCAAACCAATTCATTAAATAATCTTTCCAGCACTGCATGTTGCACACTGACATCTGATCCTCCTTCCATTCCTACCTATCCGCAAGCCAAGAAGTTTTGTTCATTCACTTCTTCAAACATCAGACTAACTGAATCAAATAAGCTCAGGTAGGTCAATAAGGGTTACTTTTATTTTTTTCCTTAAGTCTTGAGAAATGAAGAATTCAATACTTTAATTCAAATAGAGTTGACTGAGTCATGCTGGGATAGGGGAAGGAGACTGAAACAGTTCAGTCCTTAAATAACCTGCCATAAGGAGGAGAGGTTTGGCAAGGCAAATCAATCTTGCCCAAGTGTCTTCCCATACTTTTGTTAAATCTACAGCTCAAAACATTCCACTGATTTTCACTGCCTGAATCCTGTGCAAAGAAAGTTATCTAAGTAACAGCCAGTGAGAAAAGGTATTTTGTAGAGAACAAGGAAAGAAAGGGGAAAAAAAAACCAAACAAAATCAAACCTCTACCCCGGGGTTCCCTTGCAACAGCATCCTTTTTGGGAGGGGACTCAAGAATCCAGCTCATTTTTTTTTAAATATAGACGAAACTTTAATCATCAAAACACTGAAGTGAGAAGTGACACTTTACACCATCACGCTTAATGAAACACCTGAGCAATAGCTGTTTCAGCTTCTTCTACTCCTCAACTTGATCACACAAGAGCCACTTTTCTTCTTAAACCTTGCCTCTTGAATCATGTTATTTAGCCTCTGTACTTCAGCATTTCTCAGACTGAGATGTTTGCTGGAACAGCTGTTTTCCTTTCTAACCACACTAGCAGTACACTTTAAAACTTTTCAGCATCCAAAAACCAGACTATTCGAGGCAGAAACAGAAGTGAATGAAAGAATGGGATGTAAAACATTAACTCTGAAATGGTTTTATTTATTTAACAAAGGTTAAAAAAAAACCCAAATCCATGAAACACTTAATTTTGCCCTATAAAACAAAAATCCTTCTCTAACAGCTAACTACTAACACTTACTGAAACCACCCAATTATTCAAAACTTTATCCGAGTTCTGGTTTGGACAGAAAGAAATTTCAACTTCACAGTGATATATCATTTTAAACCCATCACTTAAAGAAATAAGAAATGCTAGCATTACACACAAAAAAGAAAAAGCAACAAAAACATCCTTTTTATTGCATTATTTTTATACTAATAACTCCAAAACAAAAATTAAGATCTTGTCCTGAGCTTGCAGAGCACAAAAATACCAAAAAACTGTTGAAAGAAACAGTCATCATTCCCATCTTCATTTAAATTTTTCAAAACCCTGGTCAATATAAAAAAAGGAACTAAAAGAAAAGAATACAGCAGTCATCAATTCAGATGGACTTTGAAACAGATGCAAGAAAATACTAATGCAGAGTTTGGCTCCACTGGGAAACAAAAATGTTGAAAAGAGCATTCTAGCTTCAGCAGTTTAAAATAATCCAGTATTTCGTGTAAGGACAATGCTGGACAACACACTTCTTGCAGGCATGCATTTGCATTTTGTCCTGAATAATGTTTCTGACATTTCACATATGCCAATATTTATTCATTTCTAACACTGTGTTACTAAAATTTGAATGTTATTTAGAAATCAGATGTGTTGAACCACTTTTAATAGCAACTGAATATAAACTATTTTTTATTAAAATCTTTGTTCATTAAACAAAACTATAGCCTATGAGGAATGAAATTTTTCCACATTTAACATTTTCATAGTTAACAACCTACTGATAGTTTTGCAACAATATATATGCTAGTGAAGATAAACACGTATTTTAGGTTCAAACTGTTATCAAGCAGATGGAATAATCTATTAGGTCATAGGGCAGACAAGAAGAGAAAATGAGCACAGATCTTTCGCTTTTGAGTTTTACTAACTCTTATGTGGAAAGAGTATTGCTTTATGATGAGCTCACATCTCGGAAAGCATTTAGTGACTGCATAAAAAGGAATAATAAAAATACTGAGATATAAATAGGTCATGAAGATTAAGATGCTTTTTGTGTATTAATCTTACTTCGATTTCTGGGCTTTAAAGTAGAACAGAACTGACAGTGGAAATGAAGGTGGGCTATTTACTATAATCATAAGTTAAAGTTAAATCACAAAATAAAAGAATTACAGACTCAACCGGGGAAAAGCACCAGGTCAGGACTGTAATCTCTATTAATTAGTTATCCCAGCCGGGCAGTGGGTATGCAGCTGTTAACTTGATCAATGACTTACCTAAATGTCATCTCTACTGATTCGCTTATAAATTACCAGCAAGTGAGACTAATGTACAGGTGCTAATTTATTTAAACTGTTCTCTGCAGTTCTACATAGCTTTATAAACTGCATCTGGCACCTAATGTTAGCTGTCAGTTGTACTTAGACATGCCTGTCCTAACGACTCTGTTCATTAGAAATGAGCACAAATTATGAAATATTGTGAAAAATGATACATCAAATGGAATGGGCAAAGCAAATCAATTAGAAAAACTTCATAGCACATATTCACACATAAGAGAATAAAACATCCTAGCTCCAGAGTGAGGTCTATAATACCAATTAAAAAGCAATTGGTAGACTTCTGCAGAGCTATATATCAATTTGCTGGATTTTTTTTTTCGCCTCCAGAAATATAGTTGTAATGCACAGCTTAACTTTTCATTCCTAAATAAAAGCGTCTGTATGAGGCGATTCTGCTTCCACAACATCCAGAAGGATTAGCAAGTACGTCAACTTATTTTCCTGCTTAAAACTTCACAAGGTTTGGCTTTTACTAAGCTATACCTAAAACTCCAGTGAAGAACAGAATCCTGTGATGTCTACTTTAGAAATACGCTGCACAGGCTGATTAACAGTAGAAGACATGGAGGTATATAAGCACTCATCAGAAAGAATTATTACTACGAAACGTAAAGCTTGATAATTCTCCTGCCAGTGCTTAAGCAGCTTTTATATTTTTATAACAGAAATTTAATTATGCATAGCAGACACTATTACACACACTAATTATTTTCCAACACCTGATAGAACACGAAGAAATTAAAGCTGTACCATAGATACTTGGTAACACCAAACAAAACATTACTCTTTTGACTCCAATTCTCTACCTTTCCAGAAACAGAGTGCAAAGCAGTCCCATACCTGTCACCTGCACTGCATTTGTAAAAACTTGTTTCTAGGATGTATCTGCTTTTACTAATGATGAAGCTCAGTTAATTTTTTGCAAACTATCAGTGTTGTGGATTCATAAAGAAGAAACCACTACTTAGATCTGGTCATTTTCAATTTCTTGCAGTCTTGTAAGCCATCTGTAAGCCTTCCTCCTAGACCCTATCAAGGAAGGAAGCCAGACTGCAGATTGATGCATTCTCCTACTATTAGCTTTTTGGGCAAGCAAATAGAACTACTAGCAGCAGGACTGTACTATACTAATATGGGAGGTATTCTGGTGGCAGCTCTGTGCATGAATATGAGAAAGTAACTCAAAAAGATAAATATCATTAAAGGTAAGAAAAGAACATCTGAAAACTACAGGAAAAGAAACTTCTATTGGCTGTACAGAAATAACAAAGCTGATGTAAAGAAACAGGCTGCTATTACTGCTGACCCAGATGCCTCGATGAATACTTTTACCGACAGGACCTACACCAAGATCGTAATAGTCTCTGCATTGGCACTTCTCTGTAGAAGAGTGAAGTGACATCTCCAATTCTGAATGAAAGTAGCCACAGTATCAGAGCAAAGCTTTGTACTCATAAAGCTTGACTTCCTATGGATTTGTGACTTGAAGTCAAGCTTCCCTTATGGATTTTCTGGTATCTTATAAAACTCAAATGTCATTTCAGCCTTTTTCTCAGCAGGCCAGTAACTGTGTGTCTCCACTGTGTATTTTTGGAGTTTTCAAAACTTAGTTTTGAAGCCTGTCAATGTATTTGAAATCAGTATGTATCACCACCTACAGATTTAGCTCTTTCTCGGCACAAGCATGCTGTCAAGACTTCTTGTGTGGACCCAGCTATGCTGACAGAATCTTGCCACTCAGAGAGGCAATAAACTCCTCACCCTGAAAAAGCTAAACCACACTCACCTCTCATTTTGCACATACAACATTACTATGTCTACCCCAAGGGCCCTGCTGATATACTGTGCTGCCACGGCTATAGTAACAGTGTGCTGCTGTGCAGAGAAAGCTTCAGCCATGAGACTTCATGCAGCTTCACCTAAGAGTGAATGTCATCAAATGACATTTCTTCTCCCTACCTCTGATGTGTGATAAAACAAGAAAGAAGTGAAGACCAAGTGGGACATAAAAAATTTTAAAAATCCATGCAACAAAACATTTTCCTAAGTGAAAGGGAGCATATCTATACATGAGCCTACATAACACAGAGAAAGAGGAGGCCACCCATCCATCAGTTGTCAGAGGGAATGGCAGTAAAATAGTATGTTTGGAGCTACCGATACGAGTCTAAATTCATGTCTGTATTAAAATCTCTAAGCTAAACCAGAGTGGTAGTTGTAAAACATCCTATAAAATTTGCATTACTACAACTACAGTACCATACAAGAAAACCCGACCTAAATATACACAGCAGGTCAAACTGTGGGTAAATGTTTCAAAGTGCTACTTAAACCTTTACGGTGTCTCTTATAACCTCAGATCAACGGTATTATCAATTAGTACTGTCAAAAAGAACCTACTGTGCTTTAGCAAGATATGGTACACAGCTCTATACTATGATGTCTGACCTCACATAGTAGCAGGGGTAGAATCTCTATTCACAGTCACAATGTTTGCAATATATAGTAGCATTCTTTCTTATTCTGACAGTTTGATTAAAATTCACAGAGAGCTGAGGGGCTCATGCTGAAGTAAAATGCTTTCAATATCTGAAACTCTACAGTAAATTACTTCTCCAACAGAGCAACTGTACTTACATCAATATCCTCTTGGGTAAAAGTTTCTGGATCTTCTCCCATCATGTTGGCTAAATGTCTCTTTCCAAGGTTGAACTCTTCAATCTGTTTTTTAATAAATTCCTCTGTGTACTTTTCAGGTCCTGAGGCACCTACATTTTTTCTCTGCACTGTGTTAGTGGTATAGATTAGCCTTAACACCTAACACAAAAAAAAAAACCAAAAAAGAAAGTGAGATTTATTTTATATTTTTGGCACAGTGAGCTCTAAATAATGTGAATAGTATAACAAGCCATTCATACCTATAACAAGACTCAACACACTGTTGTAATAAGTTAGATAAAGCAGTGTTACTCACGAAACCATGTTCTTCCAATTGTTTAATGCCCATAAACAGATAAACACATTCTAAAAGTTCACATTTTCACACATTACAATTAATTCTGAAGATTTTTCTGATGGAAAGAAATGTATGTCAGGAACATCCAGCAGAAGCAAAACACAGCACTGATCAAGAGACACAGTCTTCAGATAAAAATCTATCAGTAAACACATAGGTTTTGCCTTCACCTATAGGCATCCCATAACAAAGTATGAGAATAATCTGTGAGGCAGCTCTCTAGTGGCTTTCAGAAGTACATGGCTGTACAAATGGTGCTAAAGGCTCTGGAAAGGTTATGGAATGCTCCTTCCTTGTTCACAGTGCCAGAATAGTTCTTAAGCTATTTCACTGTCTTGAATACAACGATCAGAAAACTAGTAGGTCTCACCACGAATACTACTAAGCATCACTCCAGCACAGAAGTCATTTGATCTTCATGGGATACAGGTTTAGCTTTTCTTCTATCAAGACAATCAGTAGTTAAGATAACTGATTTCAGTCAAGTGCTCTGCCAGACAAACTGGAGCTTCACTGACATAGCTATCTATAATGTCCCAATTCTGGCCTATTGCCAATATTATGCGCTATTTTGTCTCTCCAACGTTAGTATTAAAGTCTTCTGCAGCTTAATTATTCCACAAACTGAATGAGAACTGATTATTTGTGTGGTCTTCTGTGGGCGGGAGGAGGGAAGGAATTGCAAGTGAAAAAGCTGTGTGGGACAGAAAAGCAAAGACAGGAAAAGAATCACTTCTGAATCGGAAAAATGCCCAGTTGTGTTCACAACATAGTACTCTGAAACACTTCTCTCCAGCTCCTTCAACATGACACAGCCTGGCTTTGTGAGCAGGCAGTGCCATTTCATAAGGCAGAGTGAGCCCACCCTATAGTCTGCCCTTAACAGCACTCTTCCCTCCATCCCCTTCACTTGCCCTGCACCATTTCTGGCACTCATTCTTTTGCAAAGCAGCTCAGGTCCCTACAGAATTTCTGCTCCCTCCCAGTGAATGGCCAGTCCTCAGCTGAGCTGGTTAAGTCCAAGCAACTAAAAGAAAGCTCTGAGAAGAGACAAAGTTGACATGAGACGGCTGAACCACACACAGCTCAGAGCAAGGAAGTAGAGGAGTCCTCCCTTCACCTTAATTTCCATTCAGCAAATTACTAAATCGCCTCTGTGCTCCTGGAGCTGCAGCTCCAGTCTGCATTTAGACAAACATTAAAACCCAAACACACACAACAACGCAAACTACTCAGGGTCCTCATGAAGAACAGAATAAAGCTAGTATTTGAAACAATTCAATGTTCTCCAGGTCTCAAGAATCATCTTCTCCGGATCACAATTTTGACATGCTGACCATTTTGATGGATTTTTTCCCATTTCAAGATAGGCTAAAATGAGCAGCATAAAATACTTGCTATCTTCCTGTAACTAATACAACGTAATCTTCAAACCCAGCTATAACCAAAATTATACACGTCTCATTAAAACAAGATTAGATGGATGCACTTGCAAGACAAACAAAAGTGGATCAAACTTCCACCTTCTGTTAGTAATATGAGTTACCTTGCATGAACTTCTCCCTCTGACTAGATGCTTCGGGTGCCCTCTATTACATAGTCAAGACCTACCTGAACAGGAAATGAAACACAGCTATTCTTGTACCTTCACAGAGCCTGGCTGGTATTCTGGACATCTTACAGCCCAAGATGGCCTGCAAACACACATCTGTAAAGCTATTACAGATAAAATTACCTGTCCAGGAGTGTCTCCAGCTTCAATACATAAAAATCTAACAACCCAAATTAAAATTTCAGTTTGGAATAAAGACTACAATATCCTGCTCCAAATCTATGTATAGTACATGCCTGTGCTGCAGGATCAGTCCTATGAATTCAATAAGGTTTGACACAGCTGGCAAAGTAATCTTGGAATAACAAGGTCATATGATATTAAAAGAACTGACCTTCTATGCTTTAACAACCTGACATAGATAAAGATATGCCCCCCAAGGTATGATCCTCAGAAAAGTAACCAATACCTCTGCCAGAAAACATTTAAAAACAGCTCCAAGGCAGAATTTGGTGCTGAAGAGCCTGCTGTTGATTTGTTTCTCCATAGCTTATATGTATCATATGCAATGCTAGTCCTGGTTTGCCCCTTTCCCCCCCCCCCCCCTTTTAAACTCTTTTTCTTTGTGAGGTTACATTAACACATACAGAATTAAAATAAAAGCAATCAAAATTTAAAATGTACACATTTTTCACAGGCAAGGCTCTGGTGACTTCCTTGGAAAACAGAGGTATGCCCGCACATTCCCTATTCTTCTCCCCTAGTCGCTCCTCAGGAAAGAATTCAATTCATCTTCTGTCTTACTTGTCTTAATAGTACCTAATTATTTGTAATTCTTTTTAATGAACATATGATTCCTTATTATGTGGCCCAAAATTGCTTTCTCTCTGCTATGCTTTAAATGGAATACTTTAAAAAAGACTGCTTTCATCTTATTCCTGTCAATTTCTATTGTAATTTTCTCATTTTTGTCCTCCTTCCCTCAAGCTATTCATATTCTTCCCTAGTTTCAATTCATCACTAATCAAAAGTCCCTGGACACACAAACTGTTCATAATTAGAAAACAGCCTCTTATGCAAATTCATATCTACTGCATTGGGTACCTCTTCTGGGATAAGAGTACTATTTCATGGGTGGTACAGGCAAAAACTGCAAAGCGCAGCAAATGCTTCTGGCATTTCAGTCAAAAAGTGTCTCTTCTGCTTTCTAGAAGCTTGCATTCACTTCTTACATGTTTCATAAAGCATTACGGCAAATAGCAGCCTCGCAATTTTTTAAATAATAATAGTTATTAACAGTAGCCCTGACACAATAGACTATGCCAGGACAGGGGAGAAGGGAAAGCCTTTACTTCTGGATGCAGCTCCATGGTACTAACCCTCCCCTCCCAACTCCTTCCCAAGCAACCTAGCATTGAAACAGCTTGTCAAATCCTGATTTTCAAGGGAGACTATAAATATATGGAAAATCAGCTTATATAAAATTTGCCTTAGGAAAAGAAAAAGGCATTTTCAGACAACTTCAACTTCTTGAACCTATTTTTTCCAAGAGATAAATAACTAGAACCTTTTACTTGTCCTGTTGATTTTGCTTTACTAATTATACAGATATACCATCAACACATATCACTAACAGAGGAATCAAGCTTCCTATATTTTCGGAATGCAAGGAAAGGGGAATCAGAGACAGGAAGCTTTAAGTCAAGAGAAACATCATCCATTTGACAACAACAGATAGCTACAGAGACAAAAGATGACACCAAATGATGTGGCACACATGCAGTTGCACCATTTTCATGCTGCTTCTATGCTCTAAGCTGCCACATATCAACCATAATCACAGAGCACACACATTTGTACCAAAAAGTTATCCTTGGGAGAGAACTTCTGTAAGAGTTGTGGAACTGGAGCAGTAGAACCACATCAACATGCAGGACAAAAGCCGCCCAGTGTCCACCGCTCCAATTACTGCCACAGTTAGTGCTGCTGAACCCAGCAGACAGGATACTAACAGTGGTCTTCTAGTCACTTGTTGCACAAGAAAAAACATGTATTATGTGGCAATCATACAGAACGTAAATGCTCAGACACATCCTGAGTTTCTAAAGAATTATATTTCATTCAATAGGTGACTTTCTGCTTTCTAGTGTGCCATTTTACAAAAATGCATTTTAATTTATTTACTTAAACAATATTTACATAATCTCAGATTTCAGTCAGCCTATGAAATAATTAGGTCAATCAGAATTGGGATAACATTTTAAGGAGCGTTCTGTAAAACACTTCAGAAAGTATCACAAGGTGTCAGCAAATACGCATAAATGATTCTGTATTACTTCTTATACCCGATTTCACAAAGTCTTTAATCAGAAGAAACTTCTTCTCAAAATAAAGCCTCTTGACAGGTAACTCTAAAACTGCATCTCCCTCATCCAGAAAATCTACCTTCTGTGCATATTTGACCAAACCTGCAAATTAAGGTTTGCTTATACTATACACTATGGAAATAAATGACAGCTCTAAATGTATGGATACATGGCAAGTGGTCAGATGTGCATACCTGGGAACAGAATTTAGATATGGTTGTTTAGAGGGACAAGTTATTAAACACCAACAGGCTCTTCAACTCTAGCTTAGTTAACAACTGCAGAAAAAGCTACTCCAGTCCAAGTATGTAGTTCTGAAAGACAGTCACCAAATGCTTCCATCTTTTTCTGAGGTCAGTACATATACCATCTACAGAGATTTAGATAAGGTACCTGAACCAATCAAGTTAAGTTTCACATACGGTACTCTGAAATCTTCTGAGAACAGCTATTCAATCACACCAGAAGTGGCTAACAGCAACTAAGCTAGGTTTTTGTATTTTTCTCTTCAGAAGTTGTGCTAAATCTCTGCAATTTGCTTATTAGAAGAAGAAGAGACTAATCCTGTTATTCAGTCAAAGCTAAGGGGACTGGAACTACAAAGTTTCTCTCCCACTTTCTCTCTCAAAGTGAGACACTTCAAAATAAAAAACAAAAAAAAACCCCAAGAAATTAAACTGTTTTCCCCACTAAGATAGACAAGAAGAAATGAATCAAACCCCAGCAAGAGATTTTTAGGATCACCATCATAACAGAAGTTCCCCAACAGTAAGGGCAGGTAAGTGCTTAGTGTGAGAAATGGTTATTGCAGGTGAGAACAAGAGTATATCAACTCATTGCCCTGTACTCAACAGCAACCGGCATCAAAGGCAGAACAAGAGGACGAACATGTACTGACCATTTTCCCAGGACTCTTCCCCAGTTTCCTGCAATCTGCAGTTCAAAGACATTCTGATATCTGTTTTTTAACAGTCCTCAGTGGAATTTTCTTCCAAGTTTTCCCAAGTGGCTTTTTGTATTCATATAAATGCTTAGTTTCCTAAACATCCTCAAAATTGAGTTCCATAGGTTAACTACACTCAATGGAAGGAAGAGTTTCTAAAGTCTCCTGGGCCCTGCTTCCCATTAGATCCCTTAATATCATAGAATTTTGGGTTGGACTTGAAAGACCATCTAGTTCCAACCCCCATGCCATGGCAGGGACACCTTCCACTAGACCAGGTTGCTCAAAGCCCCGTCCAACCTCCCTTGAACACTTGCAGGGATAGGGCAGTCACAACTCCTCTGGGCAACCTGTTTAGTGCCTGCCTCACCATTCTCACAGTGAAGAGCCTCCTTACACTTGAACCTATCCTCTTTCAGTTTAAAGCCATTCCCCCTCGTCCTATCACTACTTGTGATACTACTAGGAAAAAGTCCGTCTCTAGCTTCCTTGCTTTCTTTCATTTACAGTTATATGATCTGCATAAAACTACAGACTTAGGTACTGATATCACCCCCACCGCGGGGTGGGGGGGGGGGGGGAAGGGGAGAGGTGAGAGGGGTAGACAAATGATCTCTCAAGGCCCCTCTGAGCCCTGTCTTCTATAGTGACTCCTCCTTCGAGATCATTTCCTTATTTACAACACAAATCCTTTTCAAATTCAAGCAGGTGCCTGCCAGGAAAACTAAGTTATTGTCATAATCATACCTCTGATACAGGATAACCAAAACAACACAAACTATTCCGGCTGAGAATAGAATCAAACGTTAGAATATTTTCAGACTTATTCTGTTTCTCATTCCCTACACAACTTAAGCACGTGCATTTGTGCTGTATAAAGAGCTACCCAGACGGGCACCAGGTCTTTATCCCTAATGGATAAAGTTAATCTAGAAGTAACCAATATAAACAGATCAAATTGCTCCTTCCAGTATTGCCTTTCATTTTCTTACTGCATCATCTTCTGTTACCCCACAGCTTGGTTTAGTTCTGTCACCGAACAGTTCTTTAGCCATTATTATCCTAAATTACTCTGTAATTTGAAAGCGTTACCAGCATGCCTTTTTACTCACTTGCTGGTGACTGATTAAATATACATACACGTGTATCAAATACCACTGCACAAACACGGTGGTTGTCCTCAATACTGACCACAACCAAGCTTTTTAATTAAACATCAACCAGCTGAACACCAGTATCTCTAAAAACAAAGGGTAACACCGTTTAATCATAAATTAACATACCTGTGGAGCGCATTCCTCTCTCTGTTACAGGAACTGAAGAGTTTATTTCCTACTTAAATGCTGAACGAGTACAATTCAGGGTGATCAACCTAAAATATTACTATCTAGTCTAGTGGAAGGTGTCCCTGCCCACGGCAGAGGGCTTGGAACTAGATGAGTTTTAAGGTCCCTTCCAACACCCAAACCATTCTCTCACACCTTGCGTAGGCTTTAGTCTATGCACTGCCGTGTTAGTACTAAATACATATGTAATAAATCAGGTCTTAACTACGCCTTCTATCGCGAAAGATAACCTCGACCCACGGCAGGGCCGACCTGAAACGCGGAGCCGGCTCTCGCCCTCCACAACACCTCCGGCGCCTACTAGGCCGCAGCCCCGCCGCCCCGGGCCAGAGCAGCACCACGCCCCGGCCCAACCGGTGCCTGCGCACTGTCACCCCGGCAGGGACACCCGCGCTCCTCCCGTCCCGCACCACCCTCTGGCTCGCCATTTGCCGCCGTACGGAGCCGTCCGCAACCGGGCAGAGACGGGTGGGCTCCGCACAACAGGGCGGCGAGAAGAGCCCGGACCGGCTCTCACCTGGGCTCGCGGCCCGCCCGGCACCGCCGCGCTCCAACGGCCTCCCAGCCGCAGTACGCGACCAACGGTGGCCGTCATACCCACGGCTCCCGGCCCCGGCCGCCACGGCAAGGTACGGGACGGGACGGAAGCCCCCCGCCGTAGGCCCCGGCGCCAGCGATTGGCGGGCGGGGGTAAGGGGGCGGGACTACGCCTGCGCGCTAGTCTCCCCACCTCGTTGTTGTGGCGGGCTGTTCGGCCGGCCCGGTTTCATCAGTGGGGCGCTCTGCAGCGTGGCTGGGCTGTGGAAGGGATGTGGGGCTGTGTTTGAACGGTAAAACGGTTCAGCGTTATGAAAGTTTAGGCAGGTGTTTAAAAGGACGGTTTATAAGTTGCATTAACTTGGGATCAGGTCAGCAGTAGGCCCCTGGCGTGTGGCTGTCACCTAAGGTAGGCACTGCCACCGTGGGTGTTTCCTGAAGGAAGAGGCTATAATGAAGACTCCTGTTTAGCGGTGGAAATCACAGCGTGTCCCTGCAACACGGCTACTCTGGAGAGTTGTAGCTAAAAGCACATTTCACCCTAGCACTGTTGCTTTGTTTTGTTTTGTTTTGTTCTGTGGAAAAATGCCATTTTTCTAGATATGCAGCAATTGTCTCTTGCTGAGTGGGGGTTGGTATTAATACTGTCACCTCCCAAAGTGATGTTAATCTGGATGCTGAACTATGAGAGCTGGAGAGTTTTCGAGTGTGACCAGCAGGTCGAAGGAGGTGATCCTCCCATCTACTCTGCTCTTGTGAGACCTCACCTGCAGTATTGTGTGCAGTTCTGGTGTCCTCAACATAAAAAGGACATGGAA
>JBCJKH010056588.1:38186-48864 GCA_039877255.1 Loriculus beryllinus
TCCTGTATGAAGACAGGCTGAGAAAGTTGGGGCTGTTCAGCCTGGAGAAGAGAAGGCTGCGTGGAGACCTCATAGCAACCTTCCAGTATCTGAAGGGGCTTACAAGGGTGCTGGGGAGGGACTCTTCATTAGGTACTGCAGTGTTAGGGCAAGGGGTAAACAGGGAGGTTTAGGTTAGATATAAGAAGTGTTTTACTGTGAGGGTGGTGAGGCACTGGAATGGGTTGCCCAAGGAAGTTGTGAGTGCGCCATCCCTGGCTGTGTTCAAGGCCAGGCTGGACAGAGCCTTTGGTGACATGGTCTAGTGTGAGATGACCCTGCCCATGGCAGGGGGGTTGGAACTGGATGACCTTAAGGTCCTTTCCAACCCAAACCATTCTATGATTCCACAAATTGCATAGTATATACCCTTAGAGGTGACTGGATTTTGACAGTAGTATTTTCTACCACAGGAAAAGTGGAAAATAATTAAAAATTTAATTTAAAGAAATTCTACTTTAGACTTATGGGGTCCTTCTCTCTAAGAGCAGTTATTGAAACCTGCTTTTCCAGGTTTGTTTTTCTTTTCACGTTTTCACAGGTGACACTTTCTTTGCCCCATGCAGACATAAGGATGATTTTCTCTCTGAGATTTAAAAGAGGGTATAAGAAAACTGGCAGTGGGTAAGAGAAATCACCCATGTGGAGAGGTCAAGGAGAAGCTGCCTGGAAAAGTGCATTTATTCTTGTGGTTGCCAGCTGTGAAAATGAAAACGTCAGTAGTTTTATTGACATGGATACATGTGAATGCGATGAATGCTGCACTGAAGAGCAGTGGAGTGTCTCTGTCCTGTGCACACCTGGCCAAGCACTGGGAACTGCAGCTGTGCTTTCATTCACGGGATGAGTAGGGATGGCATTTGGTTGCCAGCTGTTTCTCCAAAAGAGAAAAGGGGGTCAGGTTAGGGTCACAGTCCCACTGACCCACCTCCTGGAGCAGCCAGCGGAGCTGAAGGGGTAGAGAAAGGCAGAGATGGCACGGCCTCTTCAAGGTCCGTGGTGAATCTCATCTGCCATCTGTCACCCCGCAGCTTGGCTTTGTTCAATGGTGGAGGAGCTCCTCAGTCCTCACAGCACTGAGCAATTGTTACCTCTCACCCCTGTCAGCTCTACAGAAACAAAGCGCTGCTGGAGTGAACAGTTCTTATTCGCCATATATAATTAATTGTCAGTTAAACTCCAGGAGAAGGTCCACCTATAAAATTCCATCCACTTATACTGGGGAGCTCATTGGTGTAAATGCAACTCCCTTGACTCCCTAAATCTATCTACTCCTATGCCCACTGTGAAATAAACCCAAATGATTTTGCAGCTGGGAGAATGTTTTCAAAGATGTGAGAGCTCATACAATTTCAGTCTGAGGTTATAAAGTTGTTCTCACAAATTGCTGAATGGAGCCCATGGTATACGTGGAGCCCAGCGTTTAATTACAAGGTCATGTTGTATCCCTCTTAGATCTTTAGAGAGGTCAGCCCTTTAAACTTAATGGCTGTCCCTTAAAAGTGGTGGAAGTTTTTTGCGCAGAGTCCAGGTATATTTCCCAACCATCCTGCTGCTGCCAAAGAGTTTACCTGGGCTTGCTTCTCCCTGGAAAACACTACAGAGATGCCTGGATGACTGGTTTCTAGACTAATTGTATAGCTGAATGTGGTAGTAGGTAGTTATTACTTGGGATGCTTTGAAGAAAACGTACTTTTGTGGTGGGCACAGTTAATGTGTCCCAGAAAGATTCCTTCCTGTGGAAGGACTGTCACTTCTGCTTGAACATCAGGAGTCTGGGTTTGCCACTTCAAAATCAGTTTTTAACACAAGCCAAGATAAGATAAAAATGAGCAAAAGCTGTTTACATGCTCAGCCAACCTGCATCCACATCCCTCTGTCAAGTTTATTAAGATTTTAAGAGCTAGAGGGAAACGCAGGGAAACCATGTTTAATCTGCTTATCCAAGATTAACTCCAAGGGGCTTCTCTTTCTATCTCTGCATTTAGTTGACAAACTGTAGATGCTTACCTAATCCATGCAAACTACCCTGATGCTTCACTAAGCCCTCTGAGGATCTTTAGTCTCTTGTGGCAGGAATGTCCTTTTTGAGCACAGCTGGGCAATGTTCAACTCCAGGGACTTGTTCCAATTGTGAACCTGATTACCCATATACTCGTGTAACTTGCCAATCATGCTCTGTGTAATCACAGAACTGGGGACTGTTGCCTGCAGCACGTTACCTGCTTTCTTTTGAGATTTAGGTAATAAGGGTAAGCATATAATTTGGGATGATGGAAGCTTTGGAGTACTAACACAAAGATAATGGTGAAGCTTGTAGTTTCTGAATTAAAAAATCACTAAATGCAAGGTAAGGATACTGGGCTGAGCCTGCTGTGTGCATGGGTCAGGGAACAGCCTGAGGGGCACATCTGTAGTGGAGGCAAATTCTTTAGCACAAACCTAAAGCTGAGCTTCAGTCCAAATTTTTTGATTGCTTACACTACCAACCTAAATGCGTAGAGTTTTTCAGTGAGATTTGGGGTGTCCCTTTGTAATTAGAGTTGGGATTTGTAGATAGAATGAGGTAAGGTTACTGGTATGGATAATATGAAAAACAGTTACTTGAGGAACAGGTATCTCAGTGGCAGTGATGGAGATGTATGGATCCATCTCCAGTTTACTGTGTCGTAGCTGCAGGCAAAAAGATGGCAAGGATGGCAGTACTGCATCAGACCAAAGATCCACTGAGCGCAATGGCTTCACTCTAGCAGTGGCCAATTATAGATGCTTACAGAAGAGTGGAAATATGCAGAGATACTTCTCTAATAAAGTCTCCTGACCTGCAACAAGCTGAAGGCTGTATCTTAGACTTAGAAACTCATGCAGAAGAGGACAGGCCTTAATGGAGAATGTAGCAGGTTCTGCTGCTATGCAACAGAACAAGCTAATCTGCAGTAGAGGGGGTGCAAGAAAAGGGGTCTCCATGAAACAGAACGCAAAATATGTAATTATAAGAGAGTTAAAACTTCGCAGGATGCTATAATCTAAATCCGTTTCTGAAGAGATGCCTAAGTGTTTTTAATGTTTTCCTTAAACAGAAATTAAATAGTAGAATTGCTTTTGAATTCTGAACTGAAGTTGTTATTCTTATAAACTATTTTCTGTTCTGTTTACCCTGTGCCTTTCTTCCTTAGGCTGTAAGTATTTAGCTGAAGTTCTGGGGCACCAGTGCCAAAAGGGACAGCAATCACCAGGGCTCATCCAAGGACCAAGTGCTTAGGTGGCAGAGTCTGAGGATGCCACAAAGCATCTGCATGCCGAGAACATTCCTCAGAGCCTAACCAAGTGCACTTTCTGGATTCTCTTTAGACCCAGGGAAGCTTAGGAACACCCAAGTCCAGTGTTCAGCAAAAGCCCTTGAGTTTTTGGCTAGGGAGAGCTCCAGGGAAGGGTGGCTTGACAGTAAGCTTTGGGTTTCAGAAGCTCATCAGTATATGTTTGAAAAAAAACCCAGAATGCATGTTAAAAATGCAGAGAATTCAGCAGTATTTTAACTCTGTTCCAGTTAAGTAATCTGTAGATATTTTATGGCATGTATGTGGTTTTTGACATAGAAATTGGTTTGCATTGATCTTTTTCCTCACTATTGAAGGGCTTGAGGCTGATATATCCAGAAGTCATGCTTTCTTAAATGCAAACACATAAATTTTCTTTTTAAAAAGCTGGTAATAAGAACAACTATTTCCTTGCACCTACTTTTCTTCAAACGTGGAGTGAGCACACTCCATTTCATAGACTGCATACACTAGCTACCTAAGGGTTGTCAATTATGTTACGCTATAAAAGGCACAGCACTTAGGGGGCTGTCAATCAAGTCTGTTGTGAGACAGATCTCAAGAAACATTATTCCAACAGTATTTATCAAATATAAAAATAAAACAAATTTACATGACAACACCAAATACAAAGGTACTGTATTTCATTTTATAGTGAAAATGGTTTGGATTGAACACAGAATCCGTAAAGGGAAATCAAAAATAGCCAGAGATCTTTGCTTGTAAAGCAGTGGCCCCTGTTTGGTTTATTCCTACAGCTTTCTGTCTCCATGAAAGAAGGTGTTACCCAGATCTTCACTGCACTTTGGATCACAGCCCTGCATCTGTTTCATTTTTACTTCACAGTCTGATGGTTGTTGGTTGAGGGTTTTTTTTCCACGGCTTATGGGTATTGTTGAGCACTGCAAGACATTTTGGAGAACATTCTTTTCTGCAGTATTATGTTCCAGCTCTGCCATAATTTATGTGCTTGAGTAGCCCCCATTGATTTTACAAACAGTTCTCAGAAAGAAAGAGAACTTGTATGGATGTAATTTGGAGGCATATGAAGATAGTTTTATTCCACATGGATGCCAGAGTCAGCCCAAAGAGATCCAAATGCTGTGTCTCGGCCTATTTTTAGTTGACAAGTGCTTTTAGGCTATGTAATGTGTCTTTGTCATTTGTCTACCATACGCTTTGCCTCCATATGTTTATCACTGTTGCTATTGCTGATTCAGTATTTCAATAATAGAATCATTTGGAGCTGTTCTTTAGATTACGGTTTGCATCAGACTTTTTTGTGTCTATATAATTAGACTAATGTTATTACTGATCCCAGCAACAACTTTGAGTCAGAGCTGACATTATATCCAGAAGCTGTGCCTACAGTGCTAAATAAAAGGGGCCAAAAGACTGGCCTAAAGAAGTGACCTTGATTGAGTCACACCGGGACTGATTAGGGCCACCTTTCCTGTACAGCAGAGCTGCTTTGAACAGCCCCAAATAGAACCAGAAATACAAATAATCTACCCCATCCACAGACATGAGCAGTAGTAGTTTTATCTCTTCATCACACAGAAGGAAATTTATTGCTATTCCCATTAATGAACCTGTTCAGATTTATAAAGTTTTCATTATTGATTTTTCTAAGTACCGGAGACATACATATATTCAGAATAAATAGAAGAAAACAGTAGTCTTTCAGATTGTATATGCTTCCCAAGATTCATTTAGAGTTAGAGAGTGGACACTCTAAGTCATATCTACCTCACCAAATAACCAGAAAATACATCTCAGAGCATGCCCTTCTGGGACAAAGTGAGGGATTTGCCAATATACAGTTTATGGATGCTGCTGAAGGTTGTGAACTCCATCTGTATCTCTGTCAGACTACAAGCTCCAGTCTGATTTTAAGGCCGGGATGTGCCTTCCAGTGGCCTCATGTCTTTTCCTGCTGGATTAAAATTCATGCAGGGCACATGGTGGTCAATGACCATGTACCGTTCCATAGGATGCTGTAGTCCCAGATGCTAAGTTACTCCTGCTGAGGAGACCAGGTTGTTGAGAACACAGTCACCTTGGCCACAGACTACTCTGGCAGAAGGCCGCATTTACCTGCTCTAAGACGAATGAGAGTGGAGAAGTTATAGAAGTTATAGTGATCCTTTTGGTATCTTTGGAGCTTGGGAAGTGGCAGATCCAGCACCTGACACTTCCATACTTCTCGGAGATGCCCTGAAGGACAAAGTGGTTATTCAGAATTAAATTGCTTCTTCCCTCAAAATAAAAGGTTATGACCAAAATACCAAGTGATTCAGAGCTGAAAAGGAAGTTTTAACTTTAACAGGCCTTGGACCAGCCTCTGAAGTAATGAAGCGCAAGAAAATATGACTTCAAAAATTTCAGGTTTTAAAACAGATGTAGCAGCAGCAGCTTGAGTCATCAGGCTTCCACAGAAAGTTGAAAGGAATACATACGATGCATCTTTCACAGAAATAATAAGGAAAGGGAATGAAAAACTGGGTGTGGATTAAGGAAAAAGCACCAACTGCTGTTGCTTTCTGATCATCATTCAAATAATACAGAAAATAATGTGCGATTTTCTGCATAGAACTCCTTAAAGAAACAAGCAATTCATGTGCCTGTATTGAATCTATATCAGGGCTGTAAATTGTCCAGCAAACCCAGGTATCTAACATAATACAGATGTCTTCCCCAGGTGTTCTGAGAAAAGACCTGATTGTTCTTTTTGGCTTCTCTAGTGCTGGAGCAATGAAGTTTACCTATGGTTTACCCTGTTGGTGCCAGGACCTGAAGACCCAGTGAGCATGACACCTAGAAAATGTCCCTTCCTGTCATTCTACTGCACAGGTAGGAGAACTTAGTCCACAATAATCCTGTTTGGGTATGGCTGCAGGGGGAGGTAAGCATGGGAAGCTTCTTTAGCTTTTGAACATCAGTGCAAGATCTAACCCAAATGCAGAAGTAGTTCTCTGCTCTCCAAGAGCTAGGCTGGTGCCTGGAAAATAGTTTTGACTCCAGATGTTTTATGCTACCCTGGAGAACCTGTCAGCCATTGCCCACTTTGGGCAAGTTCCAACTGCAGGAAATAATCCTGAGGAGAAAAGTAGGAAGAGCTATTGAATGCTTTCTGTTCTCAACCTTCTGACCTCCACGTTGAAAAGCACTCTCTGTTTTGACATCTCTTGCTCTGCTGTCTTCAGCCATCAAAGAAAGCACTTAAGAGGGCAAATGATGCAGTCTGGAACTAACTCATGAAATAGCACACATAATTAAGATTATTATACGTACCAGTAGAAACTGCCTGAATCATCACCTCCTTACATGTGAAAATCTAATACTGCGTGTCAGCCTAAATCTGAACATCTGCAGCACGCATCTGTATTTCTCAGATTATGATAGTTCTGTTTCAAAATGGGAGGTAAAACAGGGGAGAGAAAGTTTGCAGATTTGGAGCAAGGGAAGAGAAGAAATCTCCAACTTCTGCAAGCAGTCATATACTGACTGATTTACTTACTTATTGATGGCACAAGTCATGTGTCATTTGCAATGTGCTGCCAGAATCCATCTGGACATGGTTGGCTGGCAGCAAATTATCCTGAACCTTGCAGAGGTAGGTAGGCTGCAGCTTATTTTAAGGGATGCCAGACATTTTGTCTCTTTGGCCAAGCCTTCTCAGTCATTTATAAAGCTACATGGAAAGGTCAGTCTGTACTTAGATATACAATATGATTAAAACAGATCACATTAAATTATCTCATTTTACTAAATATATATATATATAAATATAAAAGCAAACCAAAATGAAAAAGCATGTTAAATATCTCATGGGAGAGGACTTCACTGTCCCCTGGGATGCAGTAACTAGTTTTTCACTCTTCTGGATACATTAAAAAATCAATCAATCAAGAGTTTCATTTAGAGTTTCTGTTGGAATCTAGAGGTTCTGAGCAAATACAGAAAGAAATACAGTATTCTGCAAGGAACCTTTAGACTGAAGTTTTCAGGGAAAATGTGATACTATTCAAAATAAACTGCTATAGTTTCAAACACTAGAAATAAAAGAAGAGAGGAGTCAACTACATATAGCTGTTCTGTGGGATCAATAGGGAAGGTATTTTTTCTCTTTGCGTCTCCTGGGTTTCTGTGTGACCCTCCTCTCAGCACTCTTTTCTCTACAGTCCAATAAATCTACCACTGAACCAGAAGGCAAGAACTTGAAGGCAAATCTTACTTGTCCACAATAGATGACATAATTTGTTATTTTGCTCTTTCATGTACTTCAGCGACAGCTCCATACCTTACCGATCCTGCCTATGTAGACTTGACTTTACAGATCTGGTTTGCCTGAGTGTACGGAAGGTATGACACTGATCTTGTGGCTGCTGGATCAGATCCTGTCTAGATAGCTTTTATATGTGTTCATTTTCCCTTAATTTTTATTCTGCTAAAATAGGAGAACAAAAGCTGACCATATTTTTAGTGGTTCTGGGACTAGAAACTGTTAAGAGCAGGACTGCAATCTCACTACAGGCAAATGTCATTGTGTGTGTGAGGACTAAACAGTAGAATGATTAAGGTTACTTTGGTTTTTAAAAGTGCTTTCCTGAGAAACTGCCAGCATTCTTGCTCTTCATGGGTGTTTTCCATAACTAACAGAATGATATCTGCATATTTTATCAAAAGCCAGGAAGGCAGGGAGGGTTGGTTAATGACGTTGTATTGGATAATGCAGGGCCTGAGCATCATGTAGATGGTATGGAATAAGGATTGAAGAATGTGCTGGTTTTGGCTGGAATAAAGTTAATTTTCTTCATAGTAGCTGTTATGGGGCTAGGTTTTATATTTATGCTGGAGACAGTGTTGGTAACACAAGGAAGTTTAAATTGTTGCTGAGCAGTGCTTACAGAGTTGAGACCTCGTCTGTCTCAGGCTGGAGGTGCACAAGGAGTTGGAAGGAGACACAGCCAGGACAGCTGACCCCAACTGACCAGAGGGATATTGCATACCATATGGTGTCATGCTCAGCATAGACAGCTGGAGGAAGAAGAAAAAAGATGGGAGATGTTCAGGGGGATGAAGTTTGTCTTCCCAAGTAACCATTATGTGTGATGAAGCCCTGCTGTCCTGGAGATGGCTGCACACCTATCTGCTAATGGGAAGCAGTGAAAAAATGCCTTGTTTTCCTTTGTTTGCACACACAGCTTTTGCTTTACCTCTTACACTATCTTTATCCCAACCCCCCATGAGTTTTCTCACTTTCACTTTTCAGATCTATCCCCCATCCCATGGGGGAAGGTGAGCAAGTGGCTGCATGGGGCTTAGTTGCCAGCTGGGGTTAAACCATGACAATGGGGAAAATGTTGCTTTTAGATGAATTTGTCATAAAAGTTCTGAACAAACTCAAACAAATGAGTAACTTTACTCTTGTGAAGAATATTTAAAGAGTTCTTTCACTGTTAGGCATCTGGCTATTGTTCCTGTATTAGAATTACTTTTTCTTGACATCTAAGTAAAGAATTAAGAGATATACAGCTGGCAGAGATATTTGTTATACACCTGGATCTATCCTTCTGCCACCACTTTTCTCAATAGGGCTATTATTCTTGTCTTGATATGGATATTTTCCCTCCTATCTTGTCAAGGCTATTCCTTCATCTGACCTGACAATGATATCTCTTACTCAAGCTGATGGAGTGTTTTAAGAAATACAGATGTGGACTTCTGTTATAAAAAAGAAACCTTTCTGGTGAGGGGTTTGTCTTTGTGCCATTTCATCCGATAGCCAATGCACTGAAGAACATGAAATTAAATGAGAAATTGGTTTGTAAAGTACGCTCAGTGCTCAGTTCACTATTTAAACACCGTACTAGAGCCTGCAAACAGCTGGCCTCACAATACTGGACCAGACTTAGGGAAGCAAATTTTGTTGTGCTTTTTCTGTTTTGAATTCTCTGCAAATATGTAGTTTAGTTGATACTTTTAATTGTTTATTTAGGTTTATTGAAAGAGGTTTTTACACACTGCCAGCATATGATGGTCAAGCACCTTCTAATTATTTTGACAATGTTCACAAACACGCATTGGTCTTCAGGTTTTTTTCTCAGAATAGTTGATGTAAAAATTTGTAATTGCTGAAAATTCTTAACAGAAAGCAAATTTCATCTTCTCATATTCATGTTGGAAATTAGGTGATAAATATTTTGCTTCTTCACTCTAGCAGTAGAACAAATCTGGCAAAATGAATCAACATATCTGAAGTGAGGCTTCTCTTTTAAAATATTAGAGGACCATCCCAAGTGTTCAAACCTTCTTCGCAATATTTGGTAAGCATCTCAGTTAGAGCTTAGTTCTAGGTGATGGTAATGTGTGTGGTTTAGCTGTTAGAATACATAGAACAGCTTGTCCCTATCATTGAGTAATGGCAGTGCTTTTACTGGTAGTGAATATGGTATTCAGAAAAATGTAAAATGTGGGAGTCTTCAGAAGTTAGGTTTAAAGTCAGTGAAGCAAATTAATGGAAATGTAGAGTGGAAGATCATAACAAAATTGAACGTAAATAGCCCTGCTCTTTTTGAACCTGAAGCATCTGAGTTGTGAACAGAAACTGAAGAACAGTTGTCTCCTCTGGGAAAACAGATACTGTCAATGAAGGCTGATAATAGTTGAGTGAACATATTTGCAAAACTGGGGGGATTCTGTTCTCTTAAAATTCCCTTTAGAACTGAGCCAAGGCCAGGATTCTGCTGCTGTATTTCATTTAAGAGCTTCATACCTGGTGAACAAGGCTGTTTAATGGCATACTGTTCAATGCTATTCACCCCAAGAAGGGATTTTAAAAACAGGTCCTAAGTATTTCTTGGATCAATTAATGGGTTTTTTTTGAGGCCAAGGACTTTCAGCTTGCAGAAGATGGCATCTGTGCCACATTTGAGGGACCATCCTGAGGAGCCCGGGATATCGGCCTGTCACCACACAACTGATGACTTCCTGGCCAGCAGAGTCATCAGGTGCCTTGTCAGGGTGGTGAGCACACTAATGTTTGAATATTAAGTCCCAGCCACCTTTTGTGGGTGCTGGCCAATAAACAGTTGTTTTGTGCTTTGAAGTTGGACATATGCAGCTTGAAGCCTCTTTAACCCTACTAAAGATATAAGGACGCCTGTAGGGATGCTGGGAGGGACTCTTCATTAGTGACTGTAGTGACAGGACAAGGGGTAATGGGTTAAAGCTTAAACAGGTGAAGTTTAGATTGGATATGAGGAAGAAATTCTTTACTGTGAGGGTGGTGAGGCACTGGAATGGGTTGCCCAAGGAAG